>PITA01014811.1:0-52099 GCA_004023965.1 Spilogale gracilis | reverse complement strand
GATGAGATGAGTTATAGTCATCTGATTCTTGTATCAGGAGAAACAGTAGCTTTTCTAGAAATTCCCATGATTGGTCATCACTTGGACCTGTATTCATTTCTCTTTGGAAAAGTGAAAGCCACGGAGGGCAGAAGGAACCTGAGGGCAAAATGAGGGGTTTCATGTGAAATCATGGCAGAAGGGAGCCTCAGGTGTCTAGATACAGAGGCTGCTGGTCTCTGGTCAGGTAGCCATGGTCCACTTGCTGCATGGCTTTCAGGCTGGCCTTACCACTGAAACCAGGGCGCACCTCATTGCTTGGTCTCTTCTTTGGTAGACCAAACTGTGCCCCACATGTGCAACCATTCTATTAAAAACTGCCTTTGGATTACTAGAGTCTTTGCCAGCCAGCCAGACTGGGAGTAGCCTGGCTGGCCTGCAGTTGAGAATTAGGAAAACCCATCTCTCATCTTGGTGCTGGGCAACTGAGTAACTTATAATCTAGAATTTCTCTATTGGATCCAGCTGATCTATTGGATCCTGTGTTGTAAGGAATAATTATGTTACTTAAAATGGTTTGTTTTGGGGGTTTTTTTGTTTGTTTTTTTGTTTTTTTGTTTTGTTTTGTTTTGTTTTTGGTAGTCAGCAAAGTGTGGACACAGACTAACACTATCGGGAAGTATATGGAATTGAAAGGGATTTATTATACTCACAGGTCCCAGAAGAGGGACATAGGGCAGGCCACATAGGAGACTGTGTGGGATAGAGCTAAGGGATCTGCCTTGACCAAGCAGGTGGGTAGCTGAGAGAGAATAAGGACCAGTGGGCAAGTGCCTTCACTGGGGGTCAGAATGGAGTATACAAACAAAGGGTGTGAAGGTATTTCATTGGTGCATGTGAATGTCACTAAGTCATAGGGAAGGGGGAAGGGTGCTTACAGCTTATTTGTGGGAATGTTGAGTCATCAGGAAAATATAAAGTATTTTTTATTTTTTAAAAGATTTTATTTATTTATTTGAGAGAAAAAGCATGAGAGAGAGAGAGAACATGCATGCACTGAGGGAGAGGGAGAGGGAGCAGGAGAAGCAGACTCCCTGCTGAGCAGAGAGCCCAACTCTGGGCTCAGTCCCAGGACCCTGAGATCATGACCTGAGCTGAAAGCAGATGCTTAACTGACTGAACCACCCAGGTACCTGATAATGTGTTTCTAAAACTTAAAATTTACATCCTCCTTTAGGTCTACCTTTGCTTGACTTCTTTCACTCCTTTGTGGTGCTTTCCCTACCCTCTATTGGTTTCTCTTTGGAGTACTTCCTAAATACATCATTAGCCCAAGAATCCATCCATTTGAATCTTGAGGGGGCACCAGGGTGGCTCAGTCATTAAGTGGCTGCTGTTGGCTCAGGTCATGATCCCGGAGTCCTGGGTTCAAGCCCCAGATTGGGCTTCCTGCTCATCAGGAAGCCTGCTTCTCCCTCTCTCATTCCCTCTGCTGTGTTCCCTCTCTAGCTGTGTTTCTCTCTGTCAAATAAATAAATAAAATCTTAAAAAAAAAAAAAAAAGAATCTACTTTGAGGAACCTGACTTAGCACACATCCTTTAGCCTCCCTCTCACCAGCTTCCATGGGCTGCAGGCCCTTGAGGCATCACCATGACTTCAGGTCAGCCTATGCCATGCTTTCTCCCTGACTCCATTCTGTATTCATGACTGGCCTCAGGATGGCCTTTAGTCCTCATATCACCAACACTCATAACACTGAGTCCTGGGGGAGACTCAGGAAAGGTAAATATTTCAGCTCCAGTTTCCCTATTCACCTGTGCAGCCCAGCTAATGTGATTGCACCCTGGACTGGTGGACAGGAGGTAGGCAAGACATGACTTTGTCCAGATTCCATACAGATGGTGGGGGTAGAGCCTGCGTCTAACCTTGATAGCCTACCTAGGCCAACCAAAAGCCCAAAGAGGGGCAATTTAAGACATGGAGATGAGACTGTCTTGTTTCCCACATCCAGCCTGAACCCCTTCCTGCTAGCTGGAAAAGCTCCGAGACTTACGTTTTACTTCCTGTGTGTCATACTCACTTTCTAACACTGAAGCAGTTTTGCTATCATGAGCCAAAATGATATATTTTTCCATAATAATTTAGAGGCTGAATTTCAGAGTAACTGTATGATTTTATGTTTGATATATTAAAGGAATTTAGGAAAAAAAAAAAATACCCTGTCAGGATGGTGCCCTCATTGTCAAAGCCATTTTGCATGTCAAAAAATGTTTTCTCATTCTTCCCTTTCAGTTTTGTTGTTGTTAAAGAATAAACACAAGCAAAAACAAAACACTAAAATAAAGAGAATATTCCCATCGCCTTTAGCCCACTGTATTTCAAACATTGCTGTTTTTAAAAGATCTGCTTTGTCAAAATATATTCCTTTTTGCCACTTTTTTGGTCATGTTGTCAAGGCTGTGAAAGAGAAGGCCCAGATCTCTCTGAAGTTATCCAAATTATATCAGTATAAGCAACCTGATAGTATTTGTGAGAAAAACAAAATCAAATTATATGATTTTGTAGACATCTTTAAGAACCCCCAATTTTCCCAAGAAGAATCTTATTTTTTTAAATAGCTGCAGCTATAGACAAACATACTTATAGACTAAGTAAATTTTCTAGTATGTCCCATTTTTACAATGGAATTGAAATGTGGGTCAGCATGAAATAAAAACAGTTGTACCTTTTTTTTTTTTCCTTCAGATCCCCACAGAAGAGGAGGAAAAAAAAAAAAAAAGAAAAGAAAAGAAAACCTGACTTCATCAAAGACTGTCCGTAAGACATCTCATGTTTAGGCTTAGAATAAAGGTTACTCAGAAGCACAAAGCTATTTTTTCTTGTTCATTCCCCCGTCCTCAAAGGCAGCCTGGGAACTATCAGAAGTGTGAAAAGTTCATGCTTATCAAAGAACATTCATGACAATTACTGAAAAATGTGGTTTTTTTTTTTCAGAAATTAAAATGGTTTTTCTTCCCCCATTTTCCCCCAACTGACAATCATGTGTGACAGTTACCCATGTCAAAAAATATTTTCTCACCAGAAAGAAAACTGGTGAAGAGAGTCTGTCAGTTTCCCTTCGTTTTCTATTTACAGTTGTAAGAGAAAAATGATTTATGATTACTATAATTATATCTCTCCTTAGGAGAGCTGTACTAATTATGTAAATTTTAGCCATTTTTTCTTTTTATAAGCTCTTAGTTAATCTAAATTGAAGTGTATTTAGCAATTTTGTACCCAGTTACTTTTCAGATCTCTGTGTGGGTCACAAATTGAATGGCCTAGGATCACTTAACACATCAAATCTGTTCATCATGGGCATAAAGCTTCTGGGCCTACATATTCACAACTGTGATATACAGAGTTTCTTTCAATAGATAGGATCTTCATAGATGTTTTGAGGGAGTCTTCAGGAAATGAGTTTTGAGCAAAATGTTTCATAATCTGCAGTTACACTATAATGGCAATGAACCTTAGGAGTCAGCCTGGGGTGTATTATCTGACTTAATATTACGAGCAACCTGTCCCTTCCACTTTATGATCTTATATCATATTTATAACTCTGGAGTTCTCTATTGTCTTTTGTATTCTCATCTTTCTTTTTCTTTTCTTTCTTTCTTTCTCTCTCTTTTTTTTTTTTTCATAGTTCCATTCTGCTGTGGATCTTGGCTCTTCCATAGCAAAAAGTGCTAGTGGCCATAGAGATAATAGAATATTGTTTTGAATTTAACATTTCCTTTAAATTTCTGGTGTTAGCTTTCAAGAATATTTTTTAAAAAGTACTACTTTTTAAAGATAGTTTTATTTAGACAGCATCCGAACTGTTGCATCTAGAAATTTAAATTTTTCAATGTAGTAGATAACATTGAAGTAGAAATTTAACTCCATCCTACCCCCAAAAATCACACCTCTAAAGATAAGAAAGAGCCTCTATTTTGAAGAAAATGAATTCATGTCTTCTAAATGCTGTCCAGTACCTAGCATTTAAGTAATTTTATATTCTCGGAAAATATTTAAATGCCTTCTTGGTCATCCTGTGAATCTTCTGAACTTGTTATTTGGGTATAGTTATTTTCACTTTAAATATGAGGAACTTGAAGCTCAGTGCAGTGAGTGGCTTTCCCAGGATCCATGCAGCTATTAAGTGGAAGAAGCATTTCAGCTGACATTTTTTTGCTTCTGTTATATTCATGTTGGTCCCTTTTATCCTCCTGAAATCCATACAAAGTTATTATTCCCTATTTACAAATTAGTAAAGTAGATGTAGAGAAACTAAGTTAAATGCCCATAAAAAACAGAACCAATACATGTAGATTCCTTTTTCTAATAAAGAACAGTAACCCTCAGTACAGTGTACCTGGGTGGGGGGGGCAGGGGTGGTTGTTGGGGAATGCCTGTGTGTTCTTACAAAAAAAAAAAAAAAAAAGGAAAAGGAAAGAAAAAAAAAATCAACCCATTTGAAAAAAGAACTATATCTCATGCAAAGACCCAAGATCGTATCTAATTTAATGAAAGGTTAAAAGAAAGAAAGATTAAAAGAGAGTGAGGAGAACTTGCATTATTGGAAATAAATGAATTTAGTTTGCTTAACACAAATAGAATAAAACAAGAAAAAACAAGGATTGGGTCCATAGCAAAGTCCAGCTGTTTTCAAATCAAACATTAACAGCCGAAGAAAGTTGATTCGTCATCTTATCTGAAATAAAGTGCCATGTCATCTTGACTGACTCTTTTGAGAATAACAGAATCATGTGCTCATGAATATATTCATTCATATGAATTAAATGTTGAAAACTATTTATCCTACCACAATATTTCATGCTAACAAACAATGCTAAAATCAACAAGTTTGTCTTTTTTCTGGTTTTTACATTACCTTTCTCTGTTGTTTTTTGTGTTGGCTAATGACCTTGTGGATCCCATCAAATGAATGGATTGAAATGCTAATGTAGCTTTTAGTTGAATGTGGGAGAATTGATAGGAACTGGACCAGTGGGGTATTTTATGTATATTTGTCACATATCAAGAGCTTTAACTAGAATAGTTATTTCCCACATTTTTCTTAAACGGAAACAATATCTCTCACATTTGTTTTATATAAACTCAACAGCAAGCAATTTATTTGGGGCAGTTTTCATTACAAATAAATAATGATTTTGACTATTCATATTGAAAAAGTGCTCACTACAGCATTTGGCATGTATAAAAAGAAATTCAAAAACAGAATAAGGAATTTACTTAATAACTGAGGAGGAATCCTAAAACTTGTAGAAAAGCTATTCGTATACATATGTGTTAACAGTTACTTAAAGCACAGAATTTAGGGATGACTGGCTTAGTCAGTTAAGCATCTGCCTTCAGCTCATGCCATGATCCTAGGGTCCTGGGATCTGGCCCTGTGTGTTAGGCTCCCTGCTCGTCATTTTATCTGACTGCTTCTTCCTCTCCCTCTGTGTGTGTTCATATTTGCACGCTCTCGCTCTTGCACGCACACTATCTCTCTAGCTCTCACTCGCTCTCAAATAAGTAAATAAAATATTTAAAAAAAAAATTGGAATTTAGAAAAGTAGCCATTCAACTCAATTTCACATAAATTGAGCTCCCCAAATAAGTAAAGCTTTATTTACAGGCATTAGTAGAGTGCTCTGTGGAAAAGAAGGATGAAGCATGAGAAAAACAAGTACTAATTCTCAAGTCATTTGCAATCTCGTGGGACAACAATAATATTCTTCAAAGTAATTCAGACATATCTATTTCTTAACCTTTCAAACTTACTTTCTCATTTGTCATGTCATATAGTGCCCTTTCAACAACCCTGAGAAAAAGACAAGAAACTTGCTTTTTTCCCCCCTAGTTCATATATAAAAAGGAATGATGATGGTGAAAGAAATTAAATAATTTGTTTAAGTCACTCAGCAGCACCTGGGAAGGGAATAAGGACTTAAATTAACTCTTTCCATTGCAAAGAGTAAAGAAAAGATGATGCAGAAGAAGTTAGCACTTTTGGGCTGTTCCTAGTCTAAACCCTCTTTTCTATCTTATGATGGAAATCTCTCATTCTTCCTTTATTCTCTAACTCAGCATTCAGGATTTTCAGAGAAACCTAGGTACAATCGAGACAGTGGTAATAATTTTCTTTGGCTGATGGCACTAACAAGAAAATATTTAGGAATGTGCTAAAAACTGGGTCAAAAGAGAAAGTTTGGTTGTTGACCAAGTCAATATCATGAGGGTTATGACTTATTGGAATCTTCTGTGACTCTTAAAATGGAAGAAGCTGCTCCTTTGGAAAGTGACTAAAGATAAACATGATAAATGACATAGTGGATTGAAGCATTACCCCCATAATCATGTCTACCTAGAACCTCATGATGGGTCATGATTTGAAGAAAGGATCCTTGCTGATATAAGTACTTTAAGTTGAGATCAGATTATTTTGGATTGGGATGAGCCAAATCCGGTGACTCCTGTCCTCATAAGAACAGGAAAAGACATACAGAAGTACACACACAGGATCAATGGCCATGTGAAGTCATAGGCAGAAGCAGAGTGAACTATCTACAAGGCAGAGAATACAAAGGATTGCTGGGAATCAGAAGAAACTAAAGGGAGGAGAGGAAGACTTTTCATTAGAGCTTTCAGAGAGGGCATGGCCCTGCTAGATTTCAGACTTCTGTCCCCTAAAATTTGTTTTAAGCAACCCACTGTGTGGCATTTTGTTACGGTAACCCTAAGAAACTAATACACTTGGACACCCAGGAAGAAGAAAAACAGCAAAATCCTGCCCCCCAAAATCAGAAAGTATACTTAACTCAAAGAAAGTATTGGGAAAAGTAGCGTGGGGAAGTAGGAACAAGTGAGGAAGTAGCTGTATAGAGGGTTGCCAAGGAGAGAAGTGGTTATTTATCGGGTGACTGTAATATTTCAAGCTCTGTATCTGTCAGTTTACATGTGTTTGCTCTCTTGATCCTCACCACAATTTTCTGTGATAGGAGTTTGATACCATTTGTAAATAGAGGCTTGCTACCTAGACATCTGGCTCAAAGCCACAAACTAAGAAACCCATGTTTTGATTCCTAGGCAGGTATCCCTTCCTCTTAAGCCTGGAATTAAATAGCCCTTCACAAGACTATACTAAATACATCTTCCTTTGAGACTTTTAAAACTAGTCAGGACATACTAACAAGCAACTCTCAGGAGGAATAGCCCTCTCTGGGCAGAGAGATGAAATTGGAAACCCTAATAGATCTTTTCCAAGCCTAATTACTCTCATCTGTGTAAGGCGCACACTAAATGCAAGTTCATTTTCTTTTTATTCTGAGTTAACTGAAAAACAAGATTGATTGACATTTTGGAGGTATTCAACATTTATATGCAGGAAATTTAGGAGACTTTAAACACACTCAAAAAAGCTTTTCTTAAGATAGCTTGTACTGTTTTTCTTACAGTGAATTGCTGTACACAAAAACAGTTGCTTCCGAAAATACCATACTGCTGCTCTTCCCAAGTTGATGACCTTGGTGTCCACAGGACCCTGTAGGCATTATCCAGCCTTCCTCACCTGGAGGAGAATTGAATACTGTGCTTCTTACCTAAATTTCTATGTGTTCACATTCAAATTCTAGCTCATTCTCTTTGCCTTTCAAATGTACTGATTCTGAACTCTATTCACAATGGATAATAAGAATACTATAAATTGTGATTATAGTTGAAAATATCTTCATGTACTTTGTTTCATCCAATGCACAGTACAGTATGTAGTACTTATATTTCAAAAAAATGAAGAGCATCCGACAATGAAAAATGACTTTGCACAAAAGCATAGGTGGTGGGGGTCAGGGATGAATTATAGCTTTGCAGTGTTATTTCAGTACTTCAAAACAAAATTATCCCTGTTTTAACCAGAATAAGTTTGATGTTTACATTAGTTGTTACTATGCCAAAAAACAACCTACAACAAAAACTTAGCAAAATTATGAAGGCTGAAAACCATGTTTCTTATCCTTCCTTGGTGTCTTAAGAATGTAGAGCTCCGGGGAGGTGAGAAGACCTATCCCAAGAATAGGTCCTTATCTTAAGACTTATCTCTCTAAAGGAGAGGTATATCTTCCATCCATTCACCAGATAATGCTGTGTGCAAAAATAAGTTTTGTTCACCTAGATTAAATAACTCTCCTTAACCAATGTCACTAATTCCTGAATACCTGAAGTACATTTTCTTCTGGAGTCTTTTTAAAGCCAGTAAAATAAGTTGTAAAACTGGCATTCTTCCCCCAACCCTTCACCTTGGCATATAAAAAAATACTAAAAATTAATATGTAGTTATACTTCACATGCGATTTGGATACTAATTTCTAATTCTAAACTCTAGAACATCCCTTACCTAGGAGTTTGTGGCCTACTTTCTGTGCTGACCCAAAAAATGCTCTTGGTACAAAGAAAGATCAAGCTAATATCCCAGGAAGATACTTGTTTTTTCTCCTTTGTTTTCTAACACTTAGTCATTTAGTCCTATCTTTTCTATTGCCTGAATATAAGTAAAATATACTAGTTCTGTGTATCTCCTCTGTTTCCACACTTATTCAAGCCACTGCATCTCACGTAGACATTGTAACTTGTCTGTATGCCCCCTCCCCATTTGTCATCCACTCTCTACCGTGCTGTCAGCATAGTCTCTCTAAAGCACAAATATGGTCACATCAATCAGTTGGTTAAAGTCCTTTAATAGCTCCCAGGTTCTTTCATAATAAAGTCTGTATTTCTTAACATAGTGTTCAGGTCTCCTTGGGGTCTGATTCCAGACCCACCTCCTTCTTTCTCTTTCCCTCTTGCTTGTCTCTTCCCTCTCCTCCCTCTCACATAAGCACTCTATCACTTATTACTCTATAGCCATCCTGAACTATTTTCAGTTCAAAGAAGGCTATGAGTTCTCAGATCTTAGACTTGTATACCAATTGATTCCTCTGCCTGAAGTATTTGCCCAACTATAAAATTTTCTGGTTGTCTTTCATGTTTAGGCAGAGAAAGCATTTGCTTATGCATCATCCTCTGAATACTGACTACACTGACTCGTGCTGTACTGTGGAGTAATACCTGATTGTCCTCCTTTTCTGTCCCATACAATATTAATTACTCCAGCGGTTGGTTCTTACCATAATTACCTGTGGATGATATTGTAATAATCTAAATTATAGAAGCATACCTTGCTCTCTTGCCCACTGTAGGTGCTCAACTGGAAGGCAGTCAATAAATATTTTATCAATGCATCAATGAATGAATGCATGAATGCATAGATAGAAAAGTAACATTTCACAAGCATGAAATTTTTGATGTTATAAACTTATTAAATAAGGCATATACCTTAATTTCTGTCTAATTCTATACTCTGCACAGAAAAAAATGCCCCTTATGCTTGTAGTCTTTAAACTAGGTTTCCCTAGATATTTTTTTACTGGATTCTCCTTCAAAACTCTATCCATCCACCCTAGTACCATTCTTCTAGTCTCTGTACAATCATGGAGGAAAAAAAATAAACAAACCTGAAGCTGGGATGCTGTTTAGATTCTTTGAGAGGAGCCATTTGCTCAACCTGAGTCAAGATGCTGCCAAAGTTTGACAGATATGGTCAAAGAAGTACCTGGCACTTAAAAAGGTCAGAGAATTTAGGCATGACCAAATTGTTCACAGATGGCTAAGGCTATCAGCGCTATTAGAAATAATCCATCCTGAAGATACTGGAGTTGAATTTGCCTGCTTTAGCCCCAGGGAGTTCTATGTTCATAATAACTTCTGTGTCACTCACTGCCTCTTCTTGCTCCCCAAATCTCTGTGAAGAAAACCATGTGTTGACTTGCCATCGCACCTAGACCTTTTCAGAAATCTTATGGGATAAGTCTAGCTTATAAAAACCTCAACTTCTCAATTTGAGTAAAGGTCATCAAGAAAGAGGCCTGTCAGTATTTAAAATCATTTTTTTCCACAGTTTTTCTAGGCTGAGGAGAAAAAATTGAATAAGAAAGAATTCCTGACTTGATTTGACTTTGAGTTTAAACATGAATGAAAATAAATCATTTACATCATTTAATTAATTCGTACAACATCTATGTACTAAATGTTTTTTTCTATCTCAGATTTGGGGCCAGACACTAGAATTACAGAGAAGTGGTTGACACAGCCCCTCCCCTTGAGCATCAGTCTGGGTGAGGTTGGGGTGTGCAGGCAAATATTGGAAAATGAACTGTTAAACACCATAGTAAGTTATTATAATTATTGGAACTGCTTCATTTAGTCAGTAAAGCATTTTGTCAGTATCTAAGAGGGGTTGGGCTCAGTGCTAGATAGTGGTATGTACAGATTATCAATAAAACATTTGTGCCCTTAAGGGACTTTCAACTCTCAGTAAAAAACAAACAAACAAACAAAAAATCAACTGATACTGCAAAGAGAAGTATACTGTGAAGGAAGGGATTCTAGAGTACCTATTGCTGATTAATCTTAACTTTGTGCTATTAATTCCCTTTTACATGTTAAAATGATTTGGTGACTCTCCTCATTGTCAAGCCGTGTTTTGCTTATACCATCTACACAAGGCAAAGGGAAAAAAGAAAAGCTAAAAAATATAGGCTGGATTTCAGTACTGAAGTATGCCCTCCACTTGTTCCCTAAACACCTGTGTGGTTCTGGAGAGCAACTCCAATAGAAAGCCTTTCAGTGTTTTTGAAGCCAGTATTCAGAGGCAGAATGCCATTTTCTGGAGGGAACTGATGAGAATGACTGTATTACCAGAGCTAGGTTATGGATACCTCAGCTACCCTGATGAGTCCAAGAGCCAGCTGTAGATCAGCATTACTAGAGAGTTCCTTAAAAACACAGATGCTGAGTACACCTCAGGAATACTGATTCAGTATCTGTGGTGAGACCAAGAATATTAAGTACATTTTTGGGGTAATTCTGATATATCACTTGCTTAAAATCACCAACCTAATAAGGTTATTTTGTTGTTGTTTTGTCTTTTAAGATTTATTTATTTATTTGTTTGTTTGTTTGTTTGTTTGAGAGAGAGAAAACAATGTGTTGTGGGGAGGGGAGAAGGCAGAGAGAGAGAGTCTCAAGCAGAACCACAGCTTGACCTGGGGCATGATCTCACTACCCTGAGATCACAACCTAAGTTGAAACCAAGAGTCAGACATTCACCCACCAACTTCGAATTTTAACACCAAACTCTGGCATGGCATTAAAGACCCTTCACAGTCGGCCTCCAACCTACCTTCCCAGTGGTCTTTTGTCACAGCCATATCATAATCCTATTCTAGCATTCGTGACCTGCACTCCAAGCTTACTTTTACTTCCCACTGTTATATGTGCTGTGTACTGTCTTCTTCCTTTGAGCACATCAAGCTATGGCTCCTCATTTCCAGGTTTAACCCACATGTGTCTTGTCTGAGAAGTCATTTCTGACTTCTTGGACCATATTTAACTTCTTCCTTCTCTATGCTTCCAGAAAGAACACTATTTAAATCTGGATTATAAATATATGTCTCCCAACAGATCAGAAGCACCTTGACTATCTTCATTTATCGCTGTATCAAAGTGTCTAATAAGTATTCTGGCAATATAGTAGATATTCAGTAATTGGTTATTAGGTGCATGAATAAAATGTGGGAGTAAGTGTGCTACTACCAAATTAGGACATAACATCATAGTTGGAATTTAGGCACAGGGTTGATTTAGTGCCAGTTTGGGGGAAACTGAGGAGCTGAATAGTTTGTTCTTTTGTTTTTGTTTTTTTTGTTTTGTTTTGTTTTGTTTTTTTAGGTAGGACAAAACTTTAGTAAGATATGGATCACAGGGAGATAGCCAGGTCACTAAATGGAACATGTGTCATCTATATTTGAACATTTTCCTAAATTCTTATTGAATATTTTTCCTCATCTCCTTTCTCAGCTAGGTTTGAGTTGCATCTCCCACCCCCCATAAAGTACCTCCTAACATTGGGATAAATACAAAATTTATCCTAGCTCTTTGATAGGAGAATCTTATGTCCAGGTAATGTTGGACTCCATGGTATCTCTGAAATAATGTATAGCAAAGAAGAGGTATCTTTATATGATTTTAAGTAATTTTTTAAAAAGTATTTCATGCAATGAGGTTAAAAGGAAATATATTGTATGATATGGACTAATTAATACCCAGAGCCAATAAAGGTTCAAGTGACAGGCCAAATCTGCAGCAGAACCATCCCGAAAATAACAGAACCACTTTTAAAAATGAAATATACTTGGGGCACCTGGGTGGCCTAGTTGGCTGAGGATTCAACTCTTGATTTTGGCTCAGATCATGATCTCAGAGTCCTGGGACCAAACCCACATTGGGCTCCATGCTCAGTGGGGAGTCTACTTGAGGATTCTCTCACTCCCTCTGGTCCTTCCCCCCTGCTTGTGTGCTCTCTCTCTCTCTCTCTCTCTCTCTCTCTCTCTCTCTCTCTCTCTCAAATAAATAAATAAAATCTTAAAAATAAATAAATAAGATGATATATACTTAACAGAACATTCACTCTAGATGTGTGCAAATATATGGACATGTCAAGGAGAGGAGGACTGACTGAGAAGCTGGGGGTCTAAGCATGCTTCTAAGGCTACTACAGGTCTTCATACAAAATTAAGCTCTCTGACTAAATACTGACCATCTTCTTTATTGGTAACTTTGGCTTTTCTTTCCCTTATCACCACTCTAGGTAACTGTCTATTCCAGAATACATGCACTCTCCACTTAGAATTCTTTCTCGTTTCATCTGGTAGAAGTTATGATATCCATAAGCCTATGAGGATAGATATAATTAATTTCATTGCTAATAATGACCAATTTATGATACAAAATTCATTACTGAAAAGTTGAAAAGTAGCCTCAGGGGAATTGCAGTTGATCAGCAGTGTCTGTTCTGGGTTGTAAGAGGTGAGGAATGTTGTCTCTTATTCTAGATACTTGCCATCCCAGACACAAACCAACCCACAACCCGCAACACACACTTTATACACACACACACACACACACACACACACACACACACAGCACATATATGTATGTGCTTAAGCCCTTGTTGTTAAATTCAGTTTTGGAACCAAAATTACAGATTGGAAAAATTGTATTTAACTTTTTACTAACTGCTATTGAATCCAAAAGGTGGCAAAAAGGAAAAAAAAAAATTCCTCGATTCAATCAAGCATTTGATGTGAGCATAAGTGAAAAATGCACTTTTATAAAATCTTAAAAATCAGGTAGCGTGTGAAGAAAGGTTTCACATTTCTAAATGTATTATGAAGATGATGGGAGCTTGAGGTACTTCTAAAATAAAAGAATGAGGCAAAAGAGTTTTTTTTTAAATAATAAAATATAAAATAGAATGTTTTGTGAGTTGAACCATGTCATTTTCTACTAAAAGGGATTAAATGAGCACAGAATCTTGATGCAATCACATGACAGTTTTTATGAGCATAGTTTTTAAATCATTATTATGTTGTTTTCTAATAATTTTTAAAGACCATTATCAGTAAACAATAGTGATCCTTTATTCTTGCAGAGTAGTATGAAGCATAATTAGAATTAATGTAGGTGGTGAATTAATTACTTCTAAAATGAAAACATCTCCAATAAGAATGTCATGGTAAGACTATTTAAAATGATCTCAAAGTATTCATGGGATTGTTCACTCATTTATTCCTTTTGTGGTATGAGTAGACATGCTGGATTTCAACATTTGATAGAAAATATTTAGATGCATTTTTTTTAATTCAACAGTAGCCCTGCAAATAAATATTAGGATTTCACTCATTTTGCCGGTGAGTAACAAGGAGATTCTGATATTTCTGATTACAGAATGTATCAGAATTCTCAGCAAATGTAGGAGGTAAGCCTTGACCCAGACCTTTTGCTTCTGAAATCCAGTCATTTTCTATCCCACACTGTTTTTCAGAGTGTTTTATCCACACAGATACCTCAGGAAGTAGATTTTCTTAACATAAAACCCTAGAAAATCCATTGTGATTTGTCTTTGCATGACAGGTCTTTAAGATATAATTAAATTGTACTGTTTGTTTTCAACAATTGAAATAGTAGAATTGAAGATCAGTAAAGCTTTTATTAAATGTCTTTTGTTAATGCATAATAAGGTAAAACTAGTAGAAATATACTATGCGATTCAAACATTATTTTCCATAATTTTATCTTACAAATAATATGTATCTAAATTCTGCTCTTTTTGAGGCTCCCTTATCTTACAGTCCTGCTAGTTGTGTTCCCCAGATACAGAGTCAGCTAACTCTCCTTTTATGTTTAGCACTGTTTCTCTGTCTTGAACCATTCTATTCCTTAGTGGGGAAATTAAAATAGCTCTAGTAAAGTAATCCTGATAATGTAGCATCAAGACATCCTGTCAGAGGGGAAATGCCATGTAGTAGAACCCAGTAAACAGGGTTTTTTGTTTGTTTGTTTGTTTTAAAGATTTTATTTATTCATTTCACAGAGAGAGAGAGAGAGGAGGAAGCGGGCTCCCTGCTGAGCAGAGAGCCGGACGTGGGCCTCGATCCCAGGACCCTGAGATCATGACCTGAGCCGAAGGCAGAGGCTTAACCCACTGAGACCCAGGCGCCCAGTAAACAGGTTTAAATACCAACTTGCCACTTAGAAACTATGTGTCCTTGGGCAAATTAGTTTTATCTCATTAACTCTAATTTCCTCTAATGTAACTCACATATAAAGTTAAGAAGATACCCTACATAAAGTACTCAATAATGCTAGTTGTCTTCTCTAGGTCTTTGGACCATAAGTTTCAAACAGAATTACTCTTCATTGACCCCATGTATGGGATCTAAAGGAGCCTCAGTAGCATTCCAGAGCAGAACTCTCTATAATTTCTACATGACGTCTGTGCCGCATGGCCTCCCTTATATTCCAGGTGTGTTCTGCCCCAAACTCTGCCAATTGGCTTCTTCTTTGTCCTCAGACCATAGATAGGGCCTGAGGTAGGAAAGAGCTAAGAAGCTTCTTCCTCTGAAGGAAAGCCCGTGTTGTGGGAGCACTTTGAGCAAGAGGAAGAGTGCCTGAGATGAGGTTAGACAAATTATCAGGAGCAAGGTTATATAGCCAGTCATGGAAAGGAATTCAGATTTTATTTTGCAAGCACTAAGGAGCCAAGGTAGGTTTTAAGCAAGAGACAAGATTTGATGTAATTCTTCTTTCTGTTATGTTCATATGATCTGGGTCAATGCATTTAAATGTTTCAAGCCTCAGTTTCCACATCGTAGAAGATAAATACTGACACTCCAGCAACTTAATGGGATAGTGAGAATCATAACAGGGAAGATACATGGAAAGCCTTTGCAACTTATAAATTCGTACAGGCAAGTATCAAAATATGTCAAATATTCTAGCACTGTGGTGTGTGGTATCCAGCCTCTCCAGTTTCTTGGATGGTGTCTTTTTGCTCTTCACTTTTCCTGATTCTTACAGCCCGTTTAGCTCTCTACCTGAAGTTCTCATGTAAGAACATCTCATAGGCAAGCTATAAATATATAAGAGAATTCCAGTTCCATGGTATCCTATTAGTGTAGCTTGAATTCACAAGAGGCATGTAGTGTAGTGGTGGTGAGCAGACTTTGGGGCCAGACTTTTCCTATGAATCCTGGCTCTGTGCCTTACGGTGTGATCTTTCTTATTTCTCTGCACCCAAGTACAACAATAAGAACATTTATCTCATAGACCTGATATGAGGATTCGGGGCTCTTACTCTAGTGATTGACACATCAATAAATATCAACTATTACCATAGCTATTTTTTATGTGATACAATTGCTGTTCTAGCAGTTCCAGTCTCAAGTTTGAAAGCAGTAAATGTTTTCTTCCAGATGCTCTCTTTATCCATGGTTAGTCCTCAATACCATAAACTTAAAACCTCACCTGTTGTATTTTTATCTTCCTATGGCCTGAATTTGCATGATCTCCAGCCACATGATAAATAGTCATTCCATAAACATTGATTTTCTATACCAGAGTCCATGACAGGTGCTGGGGATGTGAGAGAAGATGGCTCTCTGCTTTCAAGACATCTAAGGTTTACTGAATGCTGGCTTTAATTCTTGGTTGAGCCTTCTGTAAAGGGGACTGTGGTACTGAGTGGCATTTGCCATAGTTTACCTTCAGACTCTGTATCAGAGAGTCCCCTTTCTATCTCTCCCCATCTCAGGCTATCTAACAGGTTAAGTCAGGCATGGAATAAATGAAAGTTTTTTGTTTTTTGTTTTTAATATTTTATTTATTTATTTGACAGGGAGAAACATAGCCAGAGAGGGAACACAAGCAAGGGGAGTGAGAGAGGGAGAAGCAGGCTTCCCGCCGGGCAGGGAGCCCGATGTGGGGCTCGATCCCGGGTCTCCGGGATCATGACCTGAGCCGAAGGCAGTCGCTTAACCAGCTGAGCCACCCAGGCACCCCAATAAATGAACGTTTTTAATGGTGCTGTGGATAGGCCACTTGGTGATGTGAAAAGAGACCAGGTTTTGGTCTAAGAGTTCTGAGTTCAAATGTTGGCTCTACTACTGAGGAGCTTTGAACTCGAATCAGTTATTTTATTTTTATTTTTATTTTTTTTTAAAGATTTTATTTATTTGACAGAGAGAAACACAGCCAGAGAGGGAACACAAGCAGGGGGAGTGAGAGAGGGAGAAGCAGGCTTCCCGCCGAGCAGGGAGCCCGATATGGGACTCGATCCCGGGTGTCCGGGATCATGACCTGAGCCGAAGGCAGTCGCTTAACCAACTGTGCCACCCAGGTGTCCTCGAATCAGTTATTTTACCTCTTTGAGGCTTTATCTTCTAGAAAAAGAAGACTTCATAAACTGGGACAATTACCTCGCAAACAGAGATTTTGTAAAGATAAACCATGACACATGCAAAATGTCCCACAGAGTTCCTGGCACCAAGGAGGGGCTCAGCCTAGGCCAGCTGGGGATCACAGCAGAAAGGCAGTGACAGATATGCTCCTAGGAGGAGAGGCTGTGGCTGAGGCGGCAGATGTGGTAGCAACTTCTCTTTGTTTGTTCAGATGTTGCCTATAGAATGGTAATGGATTATTTTAAAATTCAAAGTCCATTCCAGAGATAAAGAAAAATGATAGTGGGCTTCCCTGTAATTAATGGCACTTTTTAGCATTTCAGTCTGATTATAAATAGAATGTAAGATGCCTTCTGTGGAGAATAGCATGTCTTTCTAGTTTTCTAGATTTATGAATTTAGCCCATATGAAATTAATTATTGTGGGTGTATTACATGGATGTGAAACATCTGGAATAATAGGATTTTATTGTTAATAGACCTCTCAGGAGCTCTTGACAAACATCCTTATAATAGCAACATATGCTGCTAGTTTAATGAGAACCATCACTGACAATTAATGGTTCTTGTACTTTCAGGAAATTACACATTTTCAAATTTTATATTCTTTATTTTCTTCTTTATGGGTTCAGTTTATGACTTGTGTGAAATTAAAGCCAGAACTCCTCAAAGAGGAAGAAAATGTTTGCTAAATGTGTACTATGTGCCAAGCATTGTGTTATAGATTTTAGATGAGTGTACATGAACACATAATTGCTTTTGAACCTCAAAGCAATTAGGCATCCCTTTATTTACAAACAAGAAAACAGAGGCATGGTGAGATTAATAACTTATCCATGTGGGCAGCCAAGCAAGAATTAAAGGTTTAGTTTGTCTCCTCTTTCATTCATTAGAATAAGAAAAATTAGTTTTTTGTGGAAAAGATTCCCTTTTCTATAAATCAAATCCCTGCTATCAGAAGGCTCTTCATTTTTACACAGAAGAGCCTTCTAGTGATCCCTTGGCCATATGTGGCTTAAGCTGATGTGTGCAAGGATTTCATAAAGAAATCTGTGGATTTAAAGTTTTGACATATTCTGGAACCAAATTTGTGAATAATGCAAAGTCAGAAACCATGGGTATATCCAGGAGAATATACTGTTTGTTCTGAAGGGGAAGGTTCTGCATGGACCTCAAAGCTCATCCTGCCATTCCCCTATTTGCCCCTTCAGCTAGTCTCAAAACTATTGCTGATGAAGACTAAATGTCATTGATATATTTTAGTCAAATAACATTAAATTTTGGGAGAGAGTTTCAGCAAAGGAATGTGATATAACAGTCAAATCAGAAAATGTGATTAGGGAAAGGAAAATAAATGGTAGACATACCATTATATCCACAAGGCAGAATTAGTCCCCTTCTTGTCCTATTAATCTGTATTTAGTCATAATTGTCTTCCTGTAAATACAGAAGCAAAATTCTGGGTTTTTTTTTTGTTTTGTTTTGTTTTTTTTAAGATTTTATGTGTTTATTTGACAGAGAGAAACACAGCTAGAGAGGGGAACGCAAGCAGGGGGAGTGAGAAAGGGTGAAGCAGGCTTCCCGCTGAGTGGGGAGCCTGATGTGGGGCTCGATCCCTGGTCTCCTGAGCCAAAGGCAGTTGCTTAACCAACTGAGCCACCCAGGCGTCCCCAGAAGCAAAATTTTTATTAGAGTACCATATTTTGTTGTCTACAGGGCATGTGTATTTTTTGAAATTATCCTATTTGAATCTTGGTTTTCACTTCCTCTCCCCACAAAATGTAAATTCCATGAGAGCAAATACCTTTTGTACCTTGTTTTCTGCTGTATACCCAAAGGCAACAGCTGCATAGTTGGCACTCAATATATATTTATTAAATGAAGAAAGGAAGGCAGGAAGCAGGCAGGAAGAAAGGAATACATTTATTTCCACACAGTATATCTATATCCTATGTGCCATAGATAAACATGCTCTACTGCTTCTGCCCTGACTCATCCCTGAGCCTCTGAGAATCTAGCCTTGTAGAAGAATATGTAATTCTTTCCTGCTAAAACATGCCGTCTAGATATAGTCTGTGAATTGCTCATGTGCAACTTTTAGAGCAATACTGGGCACTTTTGGGAGCCCTAGCACATAGAAGTTACCAGTCCATCACCAGGTGTAATTGTGCCTCCAGACTGGCTGCTCTTAGGGCCTTGAGTTCTGCTTTTAGTCCTCACAGACAAAGGATTCCGGTACTATGATCTTTGCCTATTATGGGCCTGGCACCCTCACCTTGCCCTACCCATTCTTTCCCTGGAGGCTGGGCCCTGCTTTCTGTTTTCTAGATATTACCTCAGGATCTCCTGGTTTTATAGCCTCATCAAATTCCCTGTGTCCCAACTGCTGTCATCTGACATTTTACATTTGACACTTTAGAAGCTGATATTTCATGTCAAACTCAAGTTTAGACCTCAACTCTTCTGAATCTCCCAAATTGAATAGCCACTAGTCCAGTGAATGTCCCTCAGTTCCATACTGCACTCACTACTGATTCAGTGCTATATAAAGGAGAAAAGATGGATATAGAGTAAGTTCTTGTTTGTGTTTGTATTTGTGTATATTGAGATCATATCTAACAGGAGCCATTGAATACCCTTGCAGAATAAATTCACCTGGAGATGTGAAGAATGCAGTTTGCAAGGCTAGTTGCAAAAAGTGTCTACTAACATGAAATATAAGGTACATTTCACATCTCAAGTGTTTTTTTTTTCTTTTTTAATATAAGCTGACTACAATAAACTACAGACAGATCATTTCACTAATGATGGAAATTATCCCATACTGAACTTGTAGCTCAAGGTTGCCTGCATATTAAGACCAAAGCCACATTATAGAACTGTTCTGAATTCTGCATTAGGATACCAAGAGACTTATTAAGAGTTGGGGAGATAAAAAATGCCTAATATAAAGTTTGTTAAATATATTTTCACTATATTGCCAATTTTCCAAAAAAGAAGAGAGTAAGATAACTGAAATGAATAAAACCATTATATTCACCTTGTTATTTCCTGAGTGGCTAAATCCTTGACATATTCCTATAACCTAGCACCATACCTGGCACATCTAGGAAGTGTTCTAAATGTTCTAAATGTTGGTTCAATGAAAGAATGTCAGCAACTGACCTTTTTCCTCATGGGTCATAGATGCTGAGAAAGACCAAGGTCAGAGATAATGAGACTTCATAACCTCATGCCCATAGTGAGAGAATTATGGAAGTGCTTTAGAAGTGAGTTATTTGAAGCTCAGTGGGGAAGGATTCTTCATCTTCCTAGATCTCTGCTGTCACTTTACAAAGAGAAATAAAAACTTATCTTGATGACAAGGGACATTAGGGGATAGAGATGCCAAATACAGTCCAAGTCTGGAGCTCTCAGAGGGCAGTGGGTGAAGCAGTTTGAATAACAGAAGAGTCAATCTTTAGAATCCTCCACAGAGGCTCAGAAAGATGTGTAAAGCACTTGGGATTTGATTTTATTTTCCAGGGTTTTCTGTTCTCTTCTTGTATTTGCTGTCACTGAGCACAACAGAAAGCAACCATGGTAGAATGTTCAGGTTGTAGAGTTTTGCCTTTAAAATAAAGAAAAAGAAAAAGAAAAGGAAGAAAGTCATGAAAGACTTGTGTGGAAGATGCCTTCTCTCTCTCTCTCTCTCTCTCTCTCTCTCTCTCTCTCTCTCTTTTGATAAAAATACCTGTACAACATTCTGCAGTGGGATGTAGAACCTGTTCATCTTCTTTGGGGAATAATGTACAAAGAATTTGAAGATTTTCTTTCAGTATCTGTGGAAGGAATGAAATCAACTATCTTGTTAATCAATGAAAATTCCTCATATTCTCCTATGGCCATATAATAGATAACCTGTAAAAAATACTTGCTGACATAGCCCTTACCATTTAAAGGAAATAGAAAGAAGGCAGTGTTTATCATGTGTCTATCATCTGTCTAACAGGATGATTTAGTATTTGTTACAATGCTATGAAGCAGATAGAATTATCCTAGTTTTCCAAATGGTGAAATTGAGGCTGAGGAAGTTGAAGAGGCTCGTGTGTTGGCTTTGTGTATGTCTTACTACCCAACATGAGTGCTCACTCTCTTGGAAGTTCCCCTATGCTTACCTGATAGAATTAACCCTCCCCTCCTCTTTGCCATCATTATACTTTGTATATACTTTTAACAATATAGTTCTGTATTTGAATTAATTTCTTTCTGCATTTTGTTTGCATTTACTAGAGTATAAATCTCTAGATAATCAGGAGTGCAGTTTTCATCTCTATATGCTTTGCACTGACCAAGAAATGTTTAGGTTTTGAAGTAAATGCCACATAGCCAGTTAGTCATTAAGTCAGAATTCAAATTTAACATTTTGATTCTGAAAACCCATCTGTTTTTCATTATACTATGATGCCAAAACTTGAAGATAGACAGGAAGATGAACACAATTATAGTATTAAATACTGCACTGAAGTAATATAATTATATCTAATTTACATGCTTAATATAAATATACCAGGGTTAAGGAGTAGGTAGGCAATTTATAGTAATGCAAATCCAGAAAATGTAAAGCCCAGGGAGAGTGTATAGCTCATATGAAAGTCTAAGAAGAATATTCCTTTTGATTACATAATGGTTTTATTAGTACTGTACAACTACCACACAATAGACCCTGTGGTAGGTAGAAAGGTGAAAGCAAGTGACAGGAATCCTGTTCTTTCTAAATCATCAGATAACATGGTGCAAAGACACATGGACATTCAGCAGTGCATTTTGGTGTGAATTATTTATCTCTCTGAGCCATACTTTCCTCATGTCTAAATTGGTGCTAATAACACTGCTTAAAATCATCGCAAAAATTAAAGTAGGTAACACATGCTCTTTTGCATAGTGCCTAACATAGATGAAGATCAGTCAGTCAATGTTATTCTTCGATGTGAATGTGGATATGGATATAGATTTAAATCAGAGGTTCTCAGTGTTGGGGACAGGGATGTTTTTTCCCCAGAGAATACCTGGCATTTCTGGAGATGGTTTTGGTTGTCACAGCTGAGCATGTGTTACTGGCATCTAGTGAATAGATGTTAGAAATAGAAAGCCAAAGAAGTTGTTAAATATCTGCCATTGTACTGTACAGTCAGTCCTCCCACAACAAAGAATTAAAGAATAACCTGCCCCAAAATGTGGGATATAAATGTAGATACAGATATAAATGCAGATATAAAATGTACCAAGTGTCACACATATCAGGTCTAGTTCTGAGAGGGTATAGAGGTGGAAGAAGAGTGACCCTTGCCTCTGAATTTGAGGAGAATTTATGAAAAAGTCAGGATTTGTCTGGGCTTTTAGATGTAGCCAGGTAGAGAGCACAAAATAGAATTTTAAGGAGTTTGGTTATTGGGAAAAAAGTCTATGGGGGTCAACAAAAGGATTTTCCCATTATACAGTGAAATCTGGGATAGTAAGTGGAGGACTAACAGGGGCAATGGCATAGTGTGTAGAGCAATACAAAATGAGGACCATCATATGAGAGAAAAGACAAAGAGCATGTAAAGAGTGCATATTGCATTCCTTCATTCATTAAGAAAGATCAAATGTCCCATGTATAGTAGAGACTTAACTAGGAGTGGAAAGAAAAACATAAATAAGGCACAGTTCCTAAATTAATTTAAAAAAACTTGTAAAATATATAATATATTGAAGAAAAAAGGAAGTTGGAAATTAGGGGTGAAAAGGAATGCATCTTTGCATCTTGATATTAGAGAAAAATTATGGTTTTGCATCTTGATATTAGAGAAAAATTATGGTTTAATTAATTCATGATGTTCCTTTCCCTTTATGATTTCCCTATGGTAAGCCCAAGGAGCTGGATTGTTGCATCCAAACTAGGCCATGTAAACCTGGGCAAGTTCCTTAACCAATCAGATTTTCACTTGGTTGTTTGTAAAAAATAGGTACCAATATGAGAATTAAACAGCCTCAATAAGTACAAGTACACACACACACACACACACACACACACACACACACGGAATTATTATTATACATATGCTAGACTGATAGCCGCTTTCATAAAGGATTTCAATAATACCCCCTTCCTTTTTTTTTTTTAATTACTTAGTTGTTTTTAAACCAAGGCTACTTATAAAATTGTGATTTTTTCCAACTACTTTTTGCTGATATCAAAAGTTCAACTTTTCTTATATTTAAGTGAAACTAGGCTAACATGACTTGAATATCCATATTTAGTCATTATCAATTAATGTGTTTTCCTAAGTAGGAATTAGGTTTATATATCTGGATACCAGATGCTAAGGGGATAAAAAAACTAATCCTTGTCCTGCAGAAGTTTATAATGTAAAATATTAAAAAGGAAGGTTGGTTGAACATATATAAAACTAGCATAAGTAATGACACATATCTAATTATTGAGTACTTTTTTAAAGATCTTATTTATTTATTTATTTTTGAGAGAGAGAGAGTGAGCATGAATGGAGAGAGGGAAAGACAGAATCCCAACTGACTCCACACTGAGCAGGGAGTCCAAAGTGTTGCTTGACCCCATGACCCTGAGATCATGACCTGAGCCCAAACCAAGAGCTGGTTGCTCAACAGGTTGAGCCACCTAGGGATCCTTATATAACATATATAAATATATGTTTGTTTGTTTTTTAAGATTTTTATTTATTTGACAGAGGGAAATACAGCTATAGAGGGAACACAAGCAGGGGGAGTGAGAGAGGGAGAAGCAGGCTTCCCTCAGAGCAGGAAGCCCGATGTGGGGCTCAATCCCGGGCCTCCAGGGTCATGATCTGAACCGAAGGCAGTTGCTTAACCAACTGAGCCACCCAGGCACCCTGATACTTTTATATATTTCATCTCACTTGTTCTTTACAAATATTCAGTGAGGAAGGCCTTATTACTATTATTTTTATTATCCCTATCCCCATTTCATGGTTGAAGAAATGGGGACCTAGAATTATCCTAGTTTCTCAGTAAACAAAATTGAATAAGACAAGGTTGTTCTTTCTAGCTGTTTCTAATCTAAAAGGAGGCAAAATTCCCAAAAGTTAGAAAAAGGAATAAATACTATAAAAACAATATTACAATGGTAGCAACATCAAATATGGCAATATGAATGTTAATTATTATTGATACCATTATAATCATGGAGAAACCGAATTCTGGAATTGCCAATATGTCAGGTGTGTGACCTACTAGCTCTTTTGCATATGACCTGAAGTATTCTGTAGTGTTTGTATGCAAAATCAACAAGTGATAAATGTGAAGAAGACCCAAAAGAACACATAATTCAACAGTCTCCATTTTGTGAAGACTGTGTCTCAGAGAGGTCAAATAATTTATGGAGGAATTGATTTTTTGTCCACATATGTGATGACGAGGTTAACCCCAGTTAAGCATATTCCTGAGTGGGGTGGTATCTTTTTTGTCCCTGACAACATTCTGAGAGGTTACTTTCACATCTTCTCAGTAGTGGGAAGAAATCTAGCCAAACAACAAGGGCAAACTTCGCTTGAGGTGTATACCACAAAGTGGCAGAAGCAGAATCATTCATGGCACAGAATGGTATCCTATGACAAATAGTTCTGGTTAACCAGTTATTCTTCCATGGTGTGTTTTGAAATAGGACTAACCCTACTAGAACTTATAAAACCTCTGGTTTCTTAAATAATTTAAGTTTTAAATATGGTGGTGGGGGTTGTTATCGAAGATTGGAACTTGAGAATTAATTTGAATAATAAGAATGAATGATAACTTATTTGTGTTTCAAGCTGATGATGCTATCTCATGACACAGATGAGAATGGTGTCAGTGTACTAAATAAGAATGATAACTACCATTTTTTGAGCCTCTATTAGGTAACTAGGAGACCTCTAAACACTGTTTGATAGACATTTCTCCTTTGACTCTCAGAATAGAGGCAAAATGCAGGCATTGTTATCTCTGTTACACAGATGAAGAAAGAGAGGTTGAGGGGCAAAATGACTGCCCTAGAACACACGGCCAGGAAATGATATATTCTGACTTTTCACACTGTCTTCTAATTTAAGTGTTGTGCATTTCATGCATCATGGGACAGTTTTCTCTTGCTTTCCTGCATTCCTGTAATAGAGTCCTCTGGCCCAAGAGGAGCAAAAGTAATGGTCAGAGCGACTTCCTTTCATACTATTAGTTCTTAGGTAGAGTGACTGAGGAGATAAGCATAGTGGTAGACTTGGCACAAGTGACCACAGAAGCAGTCATGGTTTAATATCATCATTTCTGAAAGAAGGGCTGTGTGATTTATTTTAAAATAGGTTTACATTCATTGGAGACCCACAATATTGTAAGGGACATGGGTGGGTGTTTTACATTCATTTATAGATGAGAAAATAGACTGTGGAATTTCTTTCTTTCTTTCTTTCTTTCTTTCTTTCTTTCTTTCTTTCTTTCTTTCTTTCTTTCTTCTTCTTCTTCTTCTTCTTCTTCTTCTTCTTCTTCTTCTTCTTCTTCTTTTTTAGACTGTGGAATTTCAAGGGCATTGGCTAGGGTCACTCATGGAACAGAGATTTAAACAAAACACCAACTTCATTGTTTTCATTATACTGCTTTGCCTTTTCCAGACTAATGGAGTCTAACTCATTTCCTAACTCTTTTCCTAACTAAGGAGGGAACAAAGGGGGCACCTGGATAGCTCAGTTGGTTAAATATCTACCTTTGGCTCTGATCATCATCCTAGGGTTCTTGGATCGAGCCCCACATTGGGCTTCTCACTCAGTGGAGAGCCTGCTTCTCCCTCTCCTTCTGCCTGCCATGCCCTCTGCTGTGTTCTCTCTCTGTCAAATAAATAAATAAAATCTTAAAAAAAAAAAAAAAGAAGAGAAAAACAGAGAAGTAGAAAATGGAGGGCCATGATGGTTTGTTATCAGAAATTTTTTGGCTAGTTGAAACTATTCAATAATGGAAGTGACATAGTGAGCTCTGTGACCTTAGAAGTACTCAAGTTGAAACTGAGAGACTATATAAGATGGTGCTGCTGTAGAAATAATTCTTACCCTTGGTGAGTTATTAGAGTTTAGTAATGAATTTCATGTTTCCTTCCAATGAAATGGAACTATTCTAGGACCCTATGAGTAATTTGAAAAGATGGTACATACCAAGCAGTTTCCAAAGAGAATTGCATTGCCATTCGTGTTGTTAAGAGGACTGAGGCATTGGGAATGGAGAGTTTCAAGCCACAGATCATTAATGTTGAGTCAGTATAATTCTTCAGAACTATAATTATTCATTAAACTAGTTTTACACATCTTACATTGTTAGTGGAACAAATCAGAGTTCTATACTGCAGAAGGTAGATTACTCAGGAATTTGTTCCATCTGCTGGTCCTACCACTGGAGTAGCAAACCATAAATAGGAACAATCTGACCTCAGATATAGGTGGAATGTCAAAGTACATTACAAAATAAGAGATGTCAGTTCAGAATCCAGAGGAAAGTTGGAAATCAGAATGGTCACGGATTGATGAGTCCCAACACATTCAATAAATATTTATCAACTGCTTCTGATGGGTTGGACACCATGCTAGGTGTTGAAGAAATATGAATATTACCAAGATGAATTTAAAATAGATTTGTCCTCAAAGAACTAATAGTCTAGTGGGAGGATATGCATGTAAAAAAAATAAAATAGATTGCAATAATGATGGCACTACTATATGCAGTCTTTTACTGCTTGCTTTTTCATTCAATATTTTGTTGCTAAATTCATCCATGGCATTATACATAATTAAAGTTTATTAATTTTCACTACCAAATTATTACACCTAACGTGATTGTATTACAAGTTCAAATCTCAAAATTAATGCAAAATACATGACATATTGCTCAAGAATTAAACACATATACTTTGAACAAAAACAAAATAAAGAGGCATATAAATACAAATCCAGGAGAGTGATATATTTGTGGTAAAATGAGAAAATAGGCTAGGGAAGAAGCACATAGCTACTGCAATAGTGGGAATGTTCTAGTTCTTAGGTATGATTTGGGGTCCATAGCTTTTTATTCTAATCGTTCAAACACACACACTTAATACACACATAAATATATGTATCCACATGCATACCATATACACAACACATTACTTACATGTGTGGTATAAGACATAATAAAACATTTAAAATTTTTCAAAGTTTTAACATGTAGTACATTAGAAGGACATATACACATGGAATATAATGGCCAAGAAAAGAGAAATCAGTTATCATGGCTGGGTAATTGGCAGATGAGATTTGTTAAAAGAAAGACTTTTAAAAGAGTATGTTGTGACGTGGGGAACAAAGGCAAAGAAATGAAGATAAAATTATAACCTGAAGCCCATTGACAAATACTTGAGGCTGGCAGAGTATAACATTCCTCCAGGAACTCTCCATTTTAATGCTTTGCTAGAGGGAAAAACAACCTTCACTTGATAACAGCCAGGTCTCCAGGATCCTGTAAGCCTTCTTTAGCATATGAAAATCCTTTTGGAAGCTTCCTTTAATCTTTATCTCTTCCAACTTCAGAGTATGTACTCAGTTTCTTCTCACAATCCCAGGGCAGTTCTTTCTGCCCCAGGATCCTGTCCTCATGTTCAATAAAAACACCTTTTTGCCCTGAAAATGTCTCAAGAATTCTTTCTTTACCATTGGCTCTTGAACCCTGTTTCAAACCACATCATGTTATATATCAGTTGGTTTTCTAAGGAATGTATAAATATTTATCTCATTCAGACAGATTAGCATTCCAGGCACGGGAGGGGAGAGGGGAGGAGGGGCAAAGAAATGAAGATAAAATTCTATTTCCTTATAATGTGAAGCCCATTGACAAATACTCGGCAGACAGAGTATAACATTCCTCCAGGAACTCTCCATCTTAATGTTAATACCTTGCTAGATGGAAAAACAACCTTAGCTTGACAATAGCTAGGCCTTCAGGATCCCTTGAGTCTTTGAACACATGAAAGTCCTTTTGGAAACTTTCCTTTGTCTTTACCTGCCCCAGCTCCAAAGTATAAAATCAGTTGCTTCTCACAACCCCAGAGCAACTCTTTTGCCTATGGGTCCTATCCCTGTGCTTTAATAAAACCACCTTTTTGCACTGAAGATGTCTCAAAATTTTTTTTTGGCCATCGGCTCTGAACTCCATTTCCACATTAGTGTAAAACCAACCAAAATTAAAATCCAAGAAGTTGGAAGAAAGAACTATATATATAACCTTTGTTAAACGCTGGGCAAGACATGCATCTATTTAAGACTAGGGAAGATATGTGACAGATACTAGAAACTTTTTTCTAGACTCATGGCATTGAAACTGTCTCCTTATTAGGCTCCTCATTAACAGTCTGAAAATTTCCAAGGTTGTTATCCCAGTTGTACTTTATCCCTCTTGGCTAGGAGTATCCATCATCTTCTAACTGGCCTTATTTCTTATAAGGTCCTACCCCCAACTCTCACCTCCAAATCATCCTCCACCTTTTAGCCAGTGTGATCAACCACTCAAAACCAAATCTGTTTCTCTTCTACTTAAAACACAGTATTACTTTCCTAAAATCCTTTGCATGGCAATCAAAACTTCTTAGATAGCCTTTTTCTGCTTGTCCAATCTTTTTTCCTTTGAGTTCCCCACATATACACATCCATGCATGACATCCTATCAATATGGGATATATTCATTTATTTAACAATTATATATTGTAACATACTGTATTATATTGTTACAGATTGTATTCTATATTGTGGTAATAGGGGTATAGGGAATAATAAATATGACACAGAAATAGACAAAAAGGCTTCCAGGACAGGCATTCGTTTTTGTTTTTTGTTTTTTGTTTTCATTTCTTTTGCTTTTGTTCTGCACATCATTCACTACTTGTTTTGAGAAGCTATTCTACTTTTTTTTAAAAGCTATATTTATTTATTAAGGTGAAAGAGAGAATGCATGTGAGCAAGGGGAGGAGCAGAGGGAGAGGGACAGGAGGATAGTCTCAAGCTGACTCCCTGCTGAAGACAAAACCAACAGTGAGGGCTAGATCTCATGACCCAGATCATGACCTGAGTTAAAATCAAGAGTCCCATGTCAACTGACTGAGCCACCCAGGCACCCAGGACAGCCTTTTTTTAGAAGGACTTGTAAAACCATAGATTATCTTCTGGTAGTGCCTTAAAGTGCGGGTTTTACTGATGCCTATGGGACAAAGCAGTGGTCCCCCAAAATGATTCTGAAGTCATGAACTGGACTTCTACGCTCTGCTTTTTTTTTAAACTATGGCATACTATCAGACTATATTTATTCATTTATATCATAAATATTTGATGCTTGTTCTAATAGGTGCTGTGGTGAGCTGCCTAAATCTTCCCTTCTTGATGGAGGCATTCTTCCCCTTCCCTGCTGGAAGTGGGAAGTGGTGGCAGCCAATGGATGTCAACTGGATTCCTTTGGAAATTGCCTTCTGTTTAAAAGAGCTTCTTTACTCAGATCACTCCCATTCTCAGGGGCTTCATCAATGACTGGCCATGAGCCAGTTAAAATTCAACTATGTGTCTCAAGGTAGAACAACTATGAAGGACTATTCTAATTCTAATATTCTCTGTAAGAGAGAAAGGCCTTCAGTACAATTGCATCAAAATAAAACTCCTCTTTCAGTTCTGTCCTTCTTTCTTTACTCACTTGCAACTATTGACCCCTCTCCAACACACTCCCTGCACACCCATTCCCATCTTAGAGTTTGTTTCTCATGCAGTTCAGACTATCCTGTCAAGTGCCTGGCATGGAAAATATAATAATTCTGGACACTGTATAAGTGCAAGGATAAAAGTGAAAGCAAGAGCATGGGGGGAGATGACTGTGTTGCCTGACCATCTTGAATGTAGATTGGTATCCTTGAGAAGCATACTGGTAACATCCAGAAGTTGCAGGAAGGCATAGCAATTGTTTGTTTGTTTGTTTTATTTTTTTTATTTTTAAAAAATATTTATTTTCCAGTGAGAGAGAGAGAGAAAGAGAGGGAACACAAGCAATGGGAGTGGCAGGCTGAGGGAGAAGCAGGCTCCTGACCAAGCAAGGAGCCCAATGTGGGACTCGATCCCAGGACCTTAGGATCATGACCTGAGCAGAAGGCAGACACTTAGCCAACTGACCTACTGAGGCAACCAGATTTTTTTTTTTCAAACCAATGGAGTAGTACACTGTTATCTCTTTAAGAACAAGAGAGATATGCTATGGGTATTGCTACATTTTCTGTTCACATATATGCATGCAGTCTTAGTTAAAGGATTTACTGTATCTCAAAGTTATAATCTTAGAAAATATTGATTTGCTCTTTAAAAAAATTAGGGGCTTCTGATGATATCCAGGCTGAGGGGAGTTTCATTTTGTATTAAGACATGTCATCTTTCCTGCCTATGTTTACAAGGCAGTAAAGGGAGAATAATATTAAAGAATGGCCACAGTCATGGTTTCAAGGTATGGGTCACTTTATTTTCATATAGTAGGCTATAAAACGAAAATAATAAAAAATCCCATTTGTTGTCCCAGTTGTGTGGACTTTTGAAGCCCAAGTTGGGTACATAACATTCTCGCTCACAGAAGTCTAGATTGAAACTTAAATGCCAATACAAACGCATGCCAATACAAAATTTAAATATAAATACAATATTTGAGACTATACTTCCCCAACAACATACACAGACACACTAATATTTAGGAATAACAAAAGAGTTTTCCTAGTATCCATTTTGCGCATAACTCTTAAAATGTCAAAGGAGTGAATGAAGCTCAGGCCCTACACTGAGATCATTTGTACGACTGAATAACCAAGGGCACTGTTTTGTGTTGGCATAAATGAAAAAACAAAAACAAAACAAAGCACATGAAACATGTGCTTCATTAAGGATAGACCTGGACTTTTACTACCATCCTCCCTTTACTAGATAAGTATTCTTGGATGAATTGTCAATTGAATCTCTGTTTTCTCATCTATAAAATGGGAATAATAAACAGTTTCTACTGGGTTGTATAACAATCACTTAAAATTATTGATGTCAAATTTGTAGAAGAGGGAAGGGTACATATTGATTTTCAAGTGAATTTTTGATGAGTAGGTTCTTTTCTTTTTTTGCATACATGAATGTGTGTTCCTGTGAATGCACACAGATGGGGGTCGGAGTGTATGGGTAGTGGGGGAGAGAAGTACAGAGTGAGAGAGAAAATCCCAAGCAGGCTCCACACTCAGCACTGAGCCGTAGAAGGTGCTTGATCTCATGCCCCTAGTGTTGAACACTTAACTGACTGAGCCACCCAGATGCCCCCTGTGAGTAGGTTCATAAGATACTTTAAAGTGTATACATAGAAATACATTCAAGATCACGTGTACGTACATGGGTTTCTGGCCAAATTCTTATAATAAGCTTTAGGGGGAAGGCACTGGGAAAGGCCTATGGCTTCTACTTTTTGATTGGTGCTTAAACCTTAGCGACTGCTAAAACTTCTAACATTTCAATGTAAATCCTTGGCCCTTACGAAATTAGAGCTATTTGGGAAAAGGAGTAATCTGGTATGAAAGGAAGAGCACTAGGCAAGCAATAATGACCTCTCAGTTATTATCCTAGTTCTGCTGCTGACTGGCTTTGAGACCTCACGTAGGTCACCATCTCTGTGAATTGTAGTTTTGTTTTGTTTTTTTTTTTTCATCTGTAAAACTGGAATACTACATTGATTTCTTTTGATACTCTAATTTCAACTTACATTTATTTGTGGATCCTGTAAGTGGCTGTGATTTATATACTCTGGGAACTTAGAAACAGACAGACACAAATTCTTCATGAAACAGAATTTTAAAAGATCAGGAAGAGACACAGAAAGAAAAATCTAGGCACTTAAAATGCAATGAGTACTTAAATGTACAGGAAGAAACACCTAACCTGTTGGAGGACTATCAGGGAAGACTTCCTTTTAAAAGTGGAGAGCAACAGACAAGGAGAAGAAATTTCTAAGGGCACATGAAGACCTGGAGATGAGAGAGACCATCACATATTCTAGAAGCTGACACAAGTTTAGTTTGACCAGACAGATTGTGTAAACAAGAAAACAGGAAATAAATATAGAGAATAAGAAAGACAACATGATGCATGTGCTTATTCATCCTTGCATCATTGTATTTTAACAGAGATGATTGTTAGATTATCAAATACATCTGATAAACTGTTACCATACCTTTCTATCTCATTGTGAATGAAGACTCTGAGAACAAGATTTTATAAAGGAATATAGGGGACACTAAACATTACTTGAGAGGCTAAGTTCAGGTTAGAAGGAACAACATCTAGAGAGAAAGAGAGGTCTGTGAGAGATGAGAACTCTGAACTGGCATTCATTTCTTGATTTATTGAACATCCCTTTCTTGATCTACCTATTGTGTGCTGACTACAGCTGTAGCTCCAGGGACTGCAGCAGTGAGCAAGGCATCCAAGTCCCTGCGTGCATGGAGGTGTACATGCACTGTGCATCTTGTGATGGAGCGTTTCATGTTCTGTTCATGGAAGGCAGTTCAGTACAAAGAAACACCCCATTTCCTTGTAGAAATGGACTGCTCTCTGCAGAGTAGAAGGCATCTGTGCAAAATGGCAATCTCCCCTATATTTCAGTCAGTGCCAAGTGTTCTGATTATTTATGGCTATGTAAAGCATAATTAGATATCTCGGTTGCACTCAGACTGTGTGACAGCATTGTCATTAGTTTGCCATGTTCACACACACACACACACACACACACACACACACACACAACAAGAAAACAGTTCCTCAGTGTATACTCATGTTAATGTGGCATTAGTATTACATTTAGTAAGCTTACCTAGTCATCAGAATTATAGAAAAGTCTGGCGTATGATGTGTAATAATAGAGTCATTTTGGAGTGCCTGGGTGGCTCAGTTGGTTAAGCGACTGCCTTCGGCTCAGGTCATGATCCTGGAGACCCGGGATCGAGTCCCACATCGGGCTCCCTGCTCGGCGGGAAGCCTGCTTCTCCCTCTCTCACTCCTCCTGCTTGTGTTCCCTCTCTCGCTGTGTTTCTCTCTGTCAAATAGATAAAATATTTAAAAAAAAAATAATAGAGTCATTTTTTTTTATTTCCTTGGGCCACTATGAAATGGATAATTTTAGGTTTAAATGAAAAGATCTCATAATGTTAAGAAAATACCAAATTTGGGTTATAATGCTATAAAGTAGGCTACATTTAACTGCAATTTTTGGAAGTATAAAGACAATACCCAGGAAGAAATTTGATTTCATGCTTTGAAAAGAATTGAGCAAAGAACAATTTTTAAAGTTCAAGAGACCAGGTATGCAGGGAGGAATCCTGAGCTGAGGGTCAGGGTTTGGTTCTCATTCTAGTATTGAGACTAACTCAGATTGTGATGTTAGGAAAATGATTTTGACAGAGTGCTACTGGCATCCAAAAAAAGAAAGCCTGTATTCTAGCATAATATGTTGGGAAAACTGTCTGGGTCTCTATAGCTCCAATAATGTAGAACTGACAACAATGAGGAGTATAGCTATAGTGACAAATCTATGATCACTACTTCAAGTATTACTATTTTTGCTACTATATTACTGCTACCACCAGACCTTATTAATCATAGCAGATATTATATATAGTTATATATGTGTGTTATCCATTACCAAGCACTTAGTGTATAGCACAGTGTTGTAAGTGCTATTTATATATTTAATGATCTAATCAACAAAACAGTACTATGAGTTAAGTACTATTATTATTTCCATTTCAGCAATGAGGAAACTGAAACACAGAAAGGTCAAATAATTTTGCCTCAGGTAATACAGTTAATAATTGTTCAGGCCAGTATGTGATTCCAGACACTTTTGATTGTACAACACACGATTCAATCAGAGCTGACCAAATACTGAATAAGCAGAGAGAGCTTTGTCCCTAAACATTCTCAGGTGGAGGCTAGAATGAATACTTGAAGAAGGACACACAGATACGAGTTAAATACTTAAGAAGTATCACTTCTAGTGTTCTTTCTAATCCTAAGATGTTTCTGTTCAATTTGAGCTACTCTAGGAGCTAACCAAGTGTGCCAAATTGAGTGCTCAAAAATAATATTGGACTGAGTGAGATTCAAGCTCTTTCAATTTTACTATATATATATTTGGATCTGCTAAGTACTATTTTCTTCCCTTTTTACACCCATTGGGTCTAATAGAGAACTTTTACATCTAGTATAGATGCTAAAAACATGTTTATTTTTCATTATCTTGTCACTATGTCTGTCAACAAAGCTACCATTATTAAATCATGTAGTAAATTGGAAAGAGCACTAGAATTGGAGCCAGAGTCCTTGGTTGTAACCCAAACATATCAGGTGCTAGGTGTATGACCATGGACAAGTAACAAAAACTTATTTGGCTTTACTTTAATTATTTGTAAAATGAGAGTGGTGATATCTGCCTGACTGTATTGAAGATGGGATTTTAGGGTTGAGGTTTGCATTCATAGAAATCTTTATCATTATAAAGAAAATTCAGATGAGCTTTAATTATTATACTTAACACCATACATAGCCAGCAACTGTAAATATCTGAGTATTATTATAATTTTTTTGGAGGCTTAGGATTATTTCAACACCCTTAATTATATATAGTTCAGCCACTTTTTGTCTGTTTGTTTCTTTGGAAACCTAAAGGGAAGAACACAGACATTAGAAGAAATAACTATACAAATCTTCCAACACAAATGCTGGGTTTTGAATTAAAAATTGAAAAGACTTATCTTTTTATTCTTCTCCTCCACCATCTTTCTTTTAGTGTAAGTTAAGCATGATATATTTTGCAATTTAAAGACATTTCCTCCCGTATTGCTAAGGGGAACCCAGAGCTACTGGTGAATGAAAACACTATGAGGGGTGCCTGGGTGTCTCACTCATTCAGCGTCTGCTTTTAGCTCAGGTCCAGCCTGGCATCAGGTTCCCTGCTCAACAGGAAGCCTGCTTCTCCCTCTCTCTCTCCCCCTGCTTGTGTTCCCCCTCTAGCTGTGTTTCTCTCTGTCAAATAAATAAATAAAATCTTTAAAAAAACAAAACAAAACAAACAAAAAAAACACCATGAAAGCTGTGAGCCCCAGCAAGATAAATCCTGACACACCACTTGCTAACAAGCTGAAGGGAGGAGATAAAGATGACAAAAAGCAACATCAGAAAATGTGTATTGCTTCTGGGGAAAGCTTGAAGTAGTTAATATATCCACAATGCTTCATTTGGTTTGCTTTCTTTTTAAAATCATCCTTTGAGATACAGATGTAGTAAAAAGAAGGGCCATATATACCCAATGTTTAATGCAACAATGGCCACAATTGCCAAACTGGAAAGAGTCAAGTTGCCCTTCAACAGATGAATGGATAAAGAAGATGTGGTCCATAGATACAATGGATACTATGACTCCATCAGAAAGGATGAATACCCAACTTTTGTAGCAACATGGACTGGATTGGAGGAGATTATGCTGAGTGAAATAAGCCAAGTAGAGAAAGTCAAGTATCACATGGTTTCACTTACTTGTGGAGTGTACGGAGTAATATAGAGGACAGTAGGAGAAGGAAAGGAAATGGGAAGTGGGGTAAATCAGGGAGGGAGACAAAACATAAGAGCCTGGTGGTGAGTACTGAGGGCACGTATTGCATGGAGCACTGGGTGTGGGGCATAAACAATGGATCTTGGAACACTGAAAATTAAAAAAAAAATCATCCGTTGAGACATGGGTTCAAAATATGTCTTCCAAAACCTGAATATAGTAGGGTTAAGGCACATATTATGATTCCATTTCTTCTTCTTCTGTTCTGCTTGCTACAAAGGGAAGAAGAAAAGACATATCTGCCAATGCCATAGGAGATTTGTTTTAATCAGTCCTAGGCTGCCATCACAAAATATCATAGACTAGGTGACTTAAATAACAGAAATTAGTTTTCTCATAATTCTGGAAGTTAGAAGTCCAAGATCAAAGCGCCAACATGGTTGGTTTCTGTCTTTTTCACTTTCAGATGGCTCTCTTCTTGCTTTGTCCTCACGTCTTGGGCACTTCCCTCATGAGTGCCTCACCATCGTGACTTCATCTAAACTTAACCATCTCCCAAAGTCTTCATCTACACATAACCATCATTTAAAGCACAAGAACTTCAACCTATGAATTTGAAGAAGATGTAAGTTAGTCCTTAGAGCATGGTTGCTAAATTTGAAGTTGGCATCATTGTTTCAGTCTCTTTGTATATGATAAGAAACATGATGCACAAGGCTTTCTATCTTCTATATTTTATACAAGGTTTTTTTAGAAATAGAAGAATATTATTTTGTACATCAACCATTTGTTGATGTTTTGTTGGTCTTCATGAGGTACCATGTTAGAAAATTCCTATTAGAAAACAATAACCTTTATTTACTGATATCAGTCAAGTCTGGGAGGTTGAGTGGTTGGAGTTTAGTGGCCTGGATTGAGAAGCCAATATCTGATTTCTGGAGAAGGTACTGATTTTTCTTCACAGAGAATATTTTATTTTGGTTTGCTTGTCTTATAGGTTATGGACAATCTAGGAATGAACAAAACCTCATTTCTTTAGAACAATAGCATGTCATTTTTAATTCACCATGCATTTTAGAGTCATAAAGAATTTGTTTTGAATCACACCTTTGTTCCTTTCTAAATGTATAGCTTTCAACAAATTTCCTAAATTCTGAGCTCAAGTTCTTCATCTATAATATGACTAATGATACCACCTCAGAGTGTCATTGTGTAGATTTAATAAGTATACAAATACAGAGGACCAAGTAGAGTCTCTGGAATGTAGTAGATGATCAGAAATCTTATTTCTCTTCTTCATTATCTGCGTTCCAGTTGTTGCCCAAGGAGCACAAATTTTCAGTTGTAAGATAAATCCTAAGTAGCTGTCTATCTATCTTTAATGTTTTATTTAATTAAAGTAGACTCATGCCAAATGTGTGGCTTGAACTCACCACCCTGAGATCAAAAGTCTCATGCTGTACCAACTGAGCCAGCCAGGCACCCTGTAAGTTCTAAGTTTCTAATGTACAGCAACTATAGTTAATAGTACTATATTCTACACCTGAAAAAAATAGAAACACCACATACAAGTGTGAGAGATGGTAGCCATGTTAAATAACTTGATTTGCTAATCATTTCATAATGTATATCAAATCATCATATTGCACACGTCAAATATCTACAGTTGAATTTGTCAGTCATTCCTTAGTAAAGCTGGAAAAATAAAATAAAATAAAATATGATCAAAAAAGGAAAATATTGCCTCCTAGAGTAAGGCTTTTCTAATGAAAGACAACTAGCATTACCACTGGCCAGCCAAGATTTCTAATAGGAATGGCTCTTCAGAGTTGTAAATCTAGTTGATTTCATAACAGATGACCTTGCCACTGAGATTAGTGAAACAATTAAGCATAGTTTTGGCTGAAAGTAATAGATATTCACACTAACAAAGGCTTAAACCAATAGGGATTTATTTTTCTAATATATAGGAAATCTGAGTATAGGGAATCTGAGGTTGGCACAGGGGATTCATTAAAGGCTTAGATTATTTTTTTTCTTTCTACTGCACTATTTATAATTCATTAGCTAATTGTTCCATGTTCAGAAGCAAGCTTACCCAGGAAAAGGCTCATTTGTCTGTTGAAGGCAAGAAGGGACATTCCCAGCTATTAACATATAAACAGAAGATGCCCCGAAACTTCTCTATTAACTTGACTTCTGTGGCATTTGTTGAACTGTGTGGCATGGACCACACGAGCTGCAGGGATGTTCATGAATAATCAGGTAGGTTTTTTTTACCCTCTAGGCCTGTGATATCAGCCATTGAGCAGTCTGTTAAATATTCAGTAAGTGCTACTTATTCAGGTCAGTTCAATAAACATTAACTGAGGATCTACTAAGTGTTGACACTGTGCTAGATGTTGACAAAGCTAAAAAGAAAATCAAAACAAAATGCAAAATACAGTCATTCTTCCTGAGGAATTCAGTCATGTGAGAAGGAGAGATAACTGAAAAATTAAACTAATGAGATACATATTTGGAGGGCCACATTTCCAGAATATAGAGGAGCCACTTTCAAAGGTTACTTTGATGTAACCAAGATTATGCCACAATATCTATTTGTATCATACTGCTAGGCCCTTCCATGTGTGAGTGGGACAGTGAATGTTTATTTGATGATCTTGGAAAGTTCTCTAGTAATCAAGGATTTAGTTCAGAATTGAGGTTTTTGGGTTTTGTTTAATTGTATGACAAGTCTATAGAAAATGGTAAATTAGAAATGTTAGTCAATTACCCAAAGCAAAAAAAAAATTTCACGTTGTTTTAAAGAAACATATTGAGGTTGTAATATCTCAGAAACATAACAGAAAACTGTTGTATTACTAGGTCATAGTTGTATACACTGCCATAGTTTAGATTCCTATATGTTCTCTTTACTAGAATTCGGGGTTTGGCAAACTTTGTAAGAGGCCAGATAATTTGGCTTTCTAAGTCACATGTTCTCTCAACTTCACCATTTTAACGCACAAGACGTCATAGACAGTGTATGACTAAATGAGTATTGCTGAGTTCCTACAAAATGTTGTTTATAAAAAACAGGTGGCAAGTGAAGTTTGGCCCACAGACCATATTTGCTGATCTCCACCATAGTGGGACCAAAAATCTTGGCATTCGTTTGATTGTACAATAGTAGGTATAGTCATATAGTCATACATTACATATAGTAATGCATTCAAAGATGGTCCAGCCAGTTGAAAACTTTTGCATTGTTTCTTAAGTTACATTTCCTCTCCATTTTCAGCTCTCTAAGGAGGAGACAGTAACTATAAATAATAATGCACAGGCCAGGAAAATTTCTATGTAACGGGACTCAATCATACATAGCTATATTCTCTGCAATAATTTGAATAGGAAAATATATCCAAATATTTTATGTGGAGAGCATTTGTAAGATATTTCCTTTAATTTTGTGGGCTTTGTGTGTACTATATCTCATGTAATATAGAGAGATGATATGTTCTAGTTTTCAGCACTAATACAGAATTAATGGCCTTAAAAACTATAGAATCTCAGTATAGGCAAAAGACAAGAGCGTAATACAGTCAGGGGCTCAAATCACAAAAATCCTCAAGCTGATGGGTGAAAATCAGAATGAGAGGAAAGAAGTTGATAAGGATTCAAAGTTCAGCAAAGGGCAGATTCATTTGGTGCATGCTCTCAAATTTATATACCTGCCTGGAGAGCTCTCATCTGATGGGCCAAAGAGCTAAAAGGGGATGGTAGCGGGTATTTTTCTGAGCTTAAAGGTGGAAGTTCTGGAGCCAGCCTCTGCAGTGAGAGGTGAGTTAGGTGACCTCAAAAGTGACTTCCAGAGTTAATGTTCTGTGAAGTCTGCAGCTGTGGTGGCTATCCTGGGTCACCATCTCGGTAGGAAGCCTGATGCCTCACTGCCTACCATGTTTTGAGTAAACACGGTCACTTACATGGCTCCATGAGCTGCCTTTTGGTCCATGAACCCCATCTGTAGCCATTGGCCATGTGTTTCAAGAGAAACAGAAATCAACCCTGGGGCTTTAGTGTGAATTGCCAGCCTCAAGGACTTGCCTGTCTCCTCTGGGCCAGGGAAGATTTTCAGACTTCCTGACCTCTTTCCTCCTCTTCTCCTTAAAACAAAGGATATAGCCATGTCCCTCCCATCTCCCTACGTTGGAAAACCCATGTATTCAGAAAAGGACTGAAAGGGAATAACGTCAGAAAATAATCCATCCAAAAAAGTGCTAGTTAATGATGGAAAGTCCTAAGATACCAAGTTAAAGATGAGAGAACTTTATCAAGTGCCATAGTGGTGAAACCTAGACCCAAATTCAGGGCTTTAGATGCTAGCAAATAGTGTTTTTTGTTTATTTGGGTTTTTGTTTTGTTTTGTTTCTTTTGTTGTTTTTGCACTATTTCATCAGCATGGTTTCTCTAATCCCATGAAATAAAATATAAAGCTATATTTTCAATAACAATAAACAATTGAAAAAAAAATTAAAAACAGCTGAGGGATATAACAATATATTTCAGTTATTCTAATTTTTTTAAAGAAAATACTTTCTGGGGCGCCTGGGTGGCTCAGTTGGTTAAGCAACTGCCTTCGACTCAGGTCATGATCCTGGAGACTCAGGATCGAGCCCCACATCGGGCTCCCTGCTCCGTGGGTGACCTGCTTCTCCCTCTCTCAGTCCCTCTGCTTGTGTTCCCTCTCTGGCCGTGTTTCTGTCTGTCAAATAAATAAAATCTTAAAAAAAAAAAAAAAAGAAAATACTTTCTTTTTTTTACACTCCTCACCATCATGATAGATACTACTATTGTCATCACTGTACAGAGAAGGAAATCAGCATTTGTAGAGGCTGAGTGGGAGAACCATTCTTGCTTCATTCAGTGGACTTATATATCATTGTTACTTTTCAGTCTCTGCCTTGGGGAAAATTTATATACATTTTGTAAGACCTTTTGATCTTCTATATGGAACTTACTTCTGAATCCTCAGTAGATTGTAATAAATTGCCGAAAACATAATTGCAATAAAATTGGGAAGAAAATAGTTATTTGCAAATATTGAAGCCATGATTGGCTTCACTCTTTAAGATTGCTCCAGTATCTTTCTTTTAAAAGATTTTATTTATTTATTTGACAGAGAGAGAGAGATCACAAATAGGCAGAGAGGCAGGCAGAGAAACAGGGGGAAGCGGGCTCCCCACAGCAGAGAGCCCCATGCGGAACTCGATCCCAGGACCCTGAGATCATGACTTGAGCCGAAGCAGAGGCTTAACCCTCTAAGCCACCCAGGCATCCTCCATTATCCCTCTTAACTTAGGGTTAACATCGATAGGAAGCACCATACTGTGTTGTAGGAAGCCTACAAACGTAGCAAGCATGGAATATTCCACACAGTGCATGTCACACACGTATCCAGAGCAAGACTTACAAAGGACTCTTCCTTCTTCCAACCTGCAGTCATTGAGTGGGAAATCTCCTTCTAAGCTTAGGTTATTTCCTTTTATTATGTCCTGAGGTCAGGAACTTTGCAGGACCACAGCATCTGCTCAATTGCTAACTTTAATCTGGGGGACCTGGATTGTTCTGTAGTGATAACAGGAGAGATAAAGAGTATTGTGTAAATAAATCACACCTACCTGTAACTAAGCCTATCTCCTGTCATCTAGCCTTTGCTATTTTTCTTTCTCAATAAATGGCTTCCTTAAGAGAAGTCAAATTACAGAAAATTCTGTGCAGTTCTTACTTTATATAAATAAAATGCAGTCAACATTCTGGGTGTTGCTATCATATTCCATAGGGACTGTGTGTATCTAAAATGAGTTGGGAGGTTGTGAAACATACAAAGAGTGGATGGATCCTATGACCCAAGCTTGTTTGATTGCTTGCTTATTTATTTATTTATTTATTTATTCATTCATTCATTCAAAGATTTTATTTATTTATTTATTTGACAGAGAGAAACACAGCTAGAGGGGGAACACATGCAGGGGGAATGGGAGAGGGAGAACCAGGCCTCCTGCTGAGCAGGGAGCCTGATGCAGGGCTTGATCCTGGGACTGAAGGCATGAGCTGAATGACCTGAGCTGAAGGCAGATGCTCAGCAACTGAGCCACCCATCCACCCAGACCCAAGCTTATTTAGGTTTGAATTTCAGTCCAGCCATTTATTCCTTCTATGACTGGTGAGAAAATTATTCTTTCTTGTAACCTTTGGAAATGGGATTGATATATTCAGTCCTAAAGAGTTGGCTTCACTAAGTAAATGCATGTAAAGCACCACCTAGTGCAGAACCTAGAACATAAACAGGTTCCAACAAGTGGGAGATGTTGTTATACCCAATAGCAAATGGACTTTCTAATATAATGCTGATGGAAGGAAAATATTTCCTTTTGGATTTTTTTTTTTTCAGTGTTAAGAGGCTAAAAATGTTATCTCTGTCCCACTAATCCACTCTCTAGAAGTCTTGCCTTAACAGAAATCTCATAGTATCACTTTCTGGTCTAAAATACCTTAGTAGTTCCGCATGCCCTTAACATGAGGGTCAATATCTAAAACAAAATGAAACAAAATAAAACCTTTAACTTTCCTTATGATCTTGCACCTGTTAATTCCTCAGCTTCATCACTCTTTTTCAACACTTGAATTCTAGGTTCTGGATGTATTTGATGTCTCCAGGTTCTCAGAGGAGCCATGCACGCACATTTCTAGCTGGCTAAACTAGCCTTTCCTTCCCCTCTTTACCCAAGCTCTTCTCTTTAAGTGCCACTTACTCCAGGAAGCGTTATCATTAACTTCAACTCTGAGTTAGTTGCCTTGAAGAATCCTCTACATTTTTATTTTGACACTTTTTTTTTTTAAAGATTTTATTTACTTGACAGAGAGAAACAGTCAGAGAGGGAACACAAGGGGAGGGGAGTGAGAGAGGGAGAAGCGGACTTCCCGTAGAGCAGGCAGCCCGATGTGGGACTCCATCCCGGGTCTCCGGGATCATGACCTGAGCCGAAGGCAGTCACTTAACCAACTGAACCACCCAGGCGCCCCTATTTTGACACTTTTATTCTAGAGGCTATTCACTAGTTGATATCCACCTTAGAATATAAACATGGATTTTCGCATTGTATCTTCAATGCCTAGCATATTTGTGTTTATGACAAGTGTTTCAAATGTGTTTATTAAAGGAAGGCAGGAAATCCAGAACAAAACAGAAGGATCTCTGGACACTGAGACACTCATCACTTTATTAATTGAAAGAGTAAATAAATTTTCCAAGTAGAAAATTGGCTAAATAGTGATTTCCCACATCATGGGCTATAAAGCCAGTGAATTTTATAGAAAAGAGTTTATAATAGGGGTGCTTGGGTGAATCACTTAGTTCAGTACCCCACCCTTGATTTTGGCTCAAGTCATGATCTTAGAAGCCTGGAATTGAGCCCCAGGTTGGACTCTACGCTGGACATGGAGGCTGCTTAAGATTTTCTATCTTCCTCACCCCTTCCTCCTCCCACACCCTACTCTCACTCTCTCTCTCAAAAAAAAAGAAAAGAAAAAAAAAAAGGAAATGAATTTATAACAGCAAATAAAAATGATATCTACTATTAAGTTAGAAAATAATATATAAAATTATGCATCAATTACCTCAATTATAAAAATTACATATAGAAGAAATAGATTGGAAGAAATATTTTAAACTAATATTGAATCTTTGGACAGCAAGATCATGAAAGATTTTTAAATTTTTCATTCTATTTTTTTTATATTTTCAGATATTCTAAAGGAGTGTATATTTGTCAATTTTGTTATTTTATAATACATAGTTTTTCTATAATTGTCTTTTTGTCTTTACTATGTCCATATATCCTCAATTCAGTACATGTTTTATTTCCTTTTTAAATTTAGATTCCATAATTAATAGAGTGTATTATTAGTTTCAAAGGTAGAGTTCAGTGATGCGTCAGTCTTATATAATACAGAGTGCTCATTACATCGCATGTCGTCCTTAATGTCCATCACCCAGTTAGCCCATCCCCTCACTCCCCTCCCCTCCAGCAACCCTCAGTTTGTTTTCTATGATTAAGAGTCTCTTCTGGTTTGTCCCCTCTCTGATTTCATCTTGTTTTATTTTTTCCTTGCCTCCCTTCTCATCCTCTGTTTTGTTTCTTAAATACCAAATGTGAGTGAGATCATAAGACAATTGTCTTTCTGTAATTGACTTTTCTTGCTTAGCATAATACCCTTTAGTTCAATCCACATCATTGCAGATGACAAGATTTCATTTTTGATGGCTGAGTAGTATTCCATTGGGTGTCTGTGTGTGTGTGTGTGTGTGTGTGTGTGTGTGTGTGTACCACATCTTCTTTAGTCATTCATCTGTTGATGGACATCTGGGCTCTTTCCATAGTTTGGTTGTTGTGGACATTGCTGCTATAAACACTGGGGTTCAGGTGCCCCTTTGGGTCACTACATTTGTATCTTTGGGGTAGATGCCTAGTAGTGCACTTTCTGGGTCACAGGGTAGCGCTATTTTCAGCTTTTTGAGGAACTTCATACTGTTTTCCAGAATGGCTGCACCAGCTTGGAGCCCCACGAACAGAAAGGGTTCCCCTTTCTCCACATCCACGCCAATATCTGCCATTTCCTGACTTACTAATTTTAGCCATTCTGACTGATGGAAGGCAGTATCTCATTGTGGTTTTGATTTTCACTTCCCTAATGCAAAGTGATGTAGAGCATTTTCTCATGCATCTGTTAGCCATTTGTATATCTTCTTTGGAAAAATGTCTGTTCATGTCTTCTGTCCATTTCTGGATTAGACTATTTATTCTTTGGGTGTTGAGTTTGATAAGTTCTTCATAGATTTTGGATATTAGCCCTTTATTTGATCAAGACATTTGTTAATGTCTTCTCCCATTCAGTTGTCTTGGCTATGCAGAAGCTTTTCATATCTATGAAGTCCCAGTAGTTCATTTTGCCTTTGTTTATCCTGCCTTTGGTGAGTTTCCAGCAAGAAGTTGCTGTGGCCGAGGTCAGAGAAGTTGCTGCCTGTGTTCTCCTCTAGGATTTTGATGGATTTCTGTCTCACATTTAAATCTTTCATCCATTTTGAGTCTATTTTTATGTATGATATAAGAAAATGGTCCAATTTCATTCTTCTGCATGTAGCTTTTATAATATATATTAACATTTTATTCAAAAGAGTAAGTGGTATTCAACACCTGGCAATAGGAAGTTCCCAGGGACTGATGTGTGAGGAACTTAAATTATGAGCTGGCAGCAAAGACTGGTCAGCAGGAACATGGATTAGTGTTTTTATTTATAAAGCTGCAATTTCCCCAAGCAAGACGGTGCATTCACTTGCTGATTTATACTCCTTGTCATGGAAAGCCAAAGAACGATAATTCTCTGATGCTAAGCCTTACTTTGGGATGATGTTTAGTCACTTCCCTCCCAAAATACTTGATCAATTATATGGTACCTGTTGACACCCTAGGACACATTTAAAATGAATGTCTTTCAGGCAGGAGAACTCCACAAATCCAGTGACAGATACACTTTCTTTCCTGGTTCAAAAAACACTGAACCTGCACAGTAGCCTTTACTCCTTGGCCTTGAATCAGGGCTTCCGGGCTGAATCATGGGGCTGAAGGCCTCCAATGAAAGCTTGGATGCCATCTGTCCATGTGATCATGGGTAGGGCAGTATCCGCACTTAGGCTCAGATTGGTCATTTGTAAAGTAGAAATGAATCATTAATTACATTACAAAACAGCTTGTCATTTGTCCCAAATGTTCTGCTGTCCATTATAACTCCTTAAGTTGTGAATATTACACAAATAGTCCCTTTTCTGCTAGATGCTCTTCTTTGCATCTGACTCCAACCCTGACTGCTCCATCAAGTCCTTTAGGATAAAACACCAGCCTTCTCTTTTGTCACTGAGTGCATTACACAGGGTTTGATCTATGAATAGTGTTCAAAAAATGCTTATCAAATTGACTGTACTTCATTGTCAACCAATCAATGTACAATCACCAAATGATTACTTAATTCCTATAATAAGTGGTTTACTGTACTAATTCCAAGGTGAGAAAGATAGGTCCTGTCCTCACAGTCTATATACCATCAGGAAATTGATACCAAACAAATAAATACAAATGGGATGCGTGTTACATGCAGAATCACACTTGCCTGGAGGAAGTAAGGCGATGCTTTCCTAGGAGATGGTTTTTAAATTGAGTTCTTAAAGTTGAAATGGAATTCACCAGAGGAGAGGGTAGGTGTGGGAATCACTTTGAAGCTGATGGAATGGTATATTTGAGAGTCTCGGTATGAAGCTTCATCCCTAGTGCTCTAGAAATACTCAGCTAGACTGTGAGTTCCTCAACAACAGAAACTATACTTCTTTGCTTTTGTGTTTTTAATGTCTATGTATGTGTGGGTATTATGCACAAGGAGTGTGTGAGAGTGAGTTTGCCTGCTATAGCAGAATTTTAACAACTATTCATTAAATGTATCAAAGGTTTCAGATGTACACTGGAATACCCTCCCTGTCTTAAAATGCAGAATTAGGAAGATGAGTATCCAGATTTTTTACCAGATAGCAACCTTGAACTCTGTTATTGCTATGATCCTGACTGAAACAGTAAATACATGATTCAAACAAAAGACATGTAATCTACCTCTTCTTCTATGTATTCTGTGCTTGAATTAAGTCATATTACAAGAAAACAACTTCCTGAAGCATGTTCCCATAGTCGCCCACAAAATCATCTCTCCAAGAAATATTAGTGCTATTCCTTTGGCTTTTATCAAAGATCATTATAACAATCAGCCTGATAACAAAACTTAAGCACTTTTTTTGTTTTTTGTTTTAAAGATTTTATTTATTTGACAGAGAGAAACACAGCTAGAGAGGGAACACAAGCAGGGGGAGTGAGAGAGGGAGAAGCAGGCTTCCCGCTGAGCAGGAAGCCCGATGTTGGACTCGATCCCCAGTCTCCAGGATCATGACCTGAGCCGAAGGCAGTCACTTAACCAACTCAGCCACCCAGGTGCCCCTAAGCACCTTTTTTGAAACCAGTGCTGACTACAGGGCTCATTTTGCTTTTTAATATTCTTTGTATAAGGAGTCTTAGAACAAATGATTTTGCAGCTAAAATGTGAACTCATATTTGCCTAATACAGTGTTTCTTAGCCTTGTTTTGCCATTATCGCTCTTCCCTCAGGAGTCTTTTTAGACATTATATTTTCTAGTAACCCCTACCCCTACCAGTTTAATGCCACAGAAATACTGTATAGCTCTTTATGAACTGTTAACTTTAAAAATAAAATTGCCAGTTATTTTACCAGCAAAAAAGTATTTGTTTGATAAAGGCAGAGAATTATATTTGGGGATAATTAAGCTATATAGCAAAACCATAGGCAAGTACAGAGCAAAAAGCAGAAATGCTGTTTTTTAGAGGGAATGGGGAAGTTGGGAGGACTGTTACAAACAAAAAGTCCATTTGAACAAACTGGGAATTTGTAGTGTGGTAACTTTTCACTGCTGAGTTGTGATAGCCTCTCACTTGATGGACTCTTTTGGGGCAAGAAGAAAACCTTTCTACCTCCTGTTGGGGTAATAAATTAGTAGCTAAAAGGGTATGGGCTGGCAAGGTACTCTCTTCCAGTTGGGGTCTGTGATCGACCATGAGTGAAAGGACATGGGTGACCCTTCTGCTCCCCTGACTGCATTTTATTAGTTTTCATCATTAATTTTCACAGTACATGGGACCTGTTGGAAGGCCACAAAGCACTGAATTTTCTAAGATTTGTTTGACTCTTCCAAAACCAGTCTTTGCTTCTGTGGAGGCCATATCACTTCCATTGAGAATGCATGCTAATACCAGAAACCACATTATTTCTGTCACATCCCATTTTTGACCCTGAGTTGGCTTTTCTCTTGTGAGATAATAAGATGGTTTTTAAGGTAATGCAATATAGATTCAGATGGACTAAAATCAAACCTTAGTTCTTAACTCTTTTACTTTGAGGAAATTACTTACCCTCTCTCAATTTCTTCAGTTCCTCCATTTGACAAATAGGGGAAGTGATACCTGGCAGAAAAGACTATTGTGACTATTAGATAACGAAGAAGATAATGAATGCAACTTGCTCCAGGTGATAAGTTCTCTGGAAAATTATAGCAATTTGTCACTGTTAATCAGGATGGCATTCTAAGTGGGGAAATAAATGAACAACAGCATGGAAAGAGTTGGGTGTGAATTTTGGTGTGCCCCGTTATGGTAAGGAGGCCAGTGCAAGTTGGAGAGCAGTGAGAATAGAAGGATGGTGGAATCTAATCTTGCAATACAGTAGGCCTTAAAAATCAGAGTTGAAACTTGATGTAGGAGAATATCTACTCTTCTCCTGTAGCAGTGTGACCTGGAAAACTTACATAATTTTCAGAATTTTAAACTTTTAATTACTAAATAGGGGAACTAGTACTGACAAGATAGGGCCGTTGTGAAGAAGCAATGAATTAATTTCATATACAAAGCAATATATGTACATGGTGGATGACAGTTGGCTTTGGCAGGCTGAAGTCATTGGATTATAAATTGGTTTAAGCTTTGACAAAGGATAATCCTATGTGAGGCATATGGGATGTTTCATAGTCTCAGAGTCATTGGTGTCTATGCGTTAGAAAATGGTAGGAATTAGATATCTGCAAGCTATCATCATTACTTCTTTAAAATCTAACAGAAATTTGGCATGTTTCTAAAATTAAAAATCTGGAAATGTTTTCCATTAGAAAATATGGGTTTTTGTATCTATACTAGAAATATAGATTGTCAGTGCTTTCTATTTTTTTGGTGAATAAAGTCTAAGAAATGAATTATTTTAGAACAAGCATAGACTTTGGATCCAGAAGATAAATTTGTCTCTATACCTAAGTCTGTACCCATGAGAAAACTACCTAACCTCTTTGAATCTTTCTTTTCTCATTCATCAAATGGGGTAATAGTATCTGTTATGAAATATTATTATCAGGATACAGTGAGATAATAACACATGGCCCTTAGCAAAATGATTGACATGAAAAAATTTTCCCTAGTATTCCCTCCCAACCACTGCTAAATGCAAATTTGATTTAATATTTTAAAACATAAAGCCTTATTAGAAAAATAGCCAAGATAAAGTTTCCTTTGTGATGAAAAGCAAAAACAGACTGTTTTTACGCATAGTGCCAGGAGACTATAGTAGTAATTCAAGAGAGAGGATACTGGTGTACAGAGGTAGCTATCTGGAGGGAAAGGGAAGTCCTTTTATTACCTGGAAGTAATACCATGTATTATTAGTGCCAGCTTACCTTGACGGCACTGGGGCTGAGCTGGATTTTGAATCCAGCTATATCTAAACCCAAAACATCTGCCAGGAAACCCCACAGCTTTCCCCATGTTTGCTAAAAACAGTCACAATATCTCATGTAAGTTTATAACTTAGACCATACCTTCCAGCAAAGTCTCACTGACACTCTTATATGTAGTGGTTGTTCAGTTGATCTTTGTTGAATGAATGACTGGCTAGGCAGATGAATGAGGGCATGGATGAATGAGAGAATGGATGGATAGCTGGCTAGCTGGCTAGCTGGCTGGCTGACTGGCTGAATGTATGGTAATAAATGGCTGATTACCTCATGTGGAACATATGGCTACACACAAAATACATTTCAAAGGAAGTAAAGTGCATGCTTCTTGTTATTGAGGAGCATCAGTAGAATCAGAAAACTAGAACAACTCTAGAAAGACTCAGTGTTTGTAAGAATCTGGCATAGATGGTAAAATTACTGACTCATACCTAGTTAATCCTGGAAAGGACCTCAGAAATGCAATAGCCCAGCCCTCTCAATTCACAGATGAAGATCAGAAAGAGACTGGGAATTCCCATGCTGCTTTTCAGATCTGTTTAATACCATATCACCTTCACAGCCAGCACTCTCTCAGGTCAGCCTGTGAACTCACCTCTGTTAGGACAGTTACCACATTCAGGGCTTCACAGCCTGAGAGACATGCAAAATAGGTATGTGCCCAGAGCAGAGTAGCCAGGTTTGAGAAATATAATGCCAACAGGGAAAATGCAAAAGAACTTGGCCTATGGTTGCCTTAAGACACCACTTCAAAAAAAAAAAAAAAAAGACACCACTTTAAGAGTGGGAATGATCCTTATACTAAAATCCTGGGTGGCTATAATCTAATCTCCCAGAAAACAAAGTAAAGGGCTTATACTGCGAATATTTTTGGTTAAAACATAGGACCATTTGATGGTGTGGGGTTTTAGTAAGGAAGATGAAGTCTTGTAAGAAAGTATAGTAAAGGATAGAGTGATATAGGGGAAACTATCCAGCCTGAGAATTAGATAGTAAAAATGCTGACTGCTGATTGCTATAATTCATGTCACCCAACTCCTGTGGCTCTGTTTCCACATCTCCAAAAAGACTTAGTGAGTTTCAGATTTGGCCACTTTTCACTACAGGGGACAGATTAGGTATGACCTTCTTGAAAGAAGTTTACCCTGAAAGATGTATGGCAAGATATATCTTCCAGTGTAACAAAATACTGTTAAAGGTCATAACTTCTGCGCAAATTTTGCTTTTTTAGAAATTTCCACTCCTTGATTGGTGTGTACTGGTACACTTCTCTTTCTTTCTTTCTTTCTTTCTTTCTTTCTTTCTTTCTTTCTTTCTTTCTTTCTCTTTCAAAAGATTTTTATTTATTTCTGAGAGAAAGAGAGATCATGAGCAGGGGGTAGGATAGAGGGAGAAGCAGACACCCTGCTGACTTGGGAGCCTGATACTTGGGCTTTTACCTTGGTTTTGGCCAAGGTAGTAAGAGTAGCTTTATAAAATGAGTTGAGAAGTATCTCTCCTTCTCTGGTTTTTGTGCTTTTTTTAAAGATTTTATTTATTTTTTTGATATAGAGAGAAAGCACACAAGCAGGGAGAAAAACAGAGGGAGAGAGAGAAGCAGGCTGAGCAGGGAGCAGAACATGGGGCTCAACCCCAGGACCCTGGGATCATGACCTGAGCCGAAAGCAGACATTTAACTGACTGAGCCACCTAGGTGCACTCAAATAGAATGTTTAAATTTGACTTATCTATATGTCCTGGAAACAAAAGTTTCTGCCCAATAAAAAACAAAACAAAACAAACCAACAAACCCAAACAACCGCCTCCTGTGGAGAACTATTCAGCTAACAGGGGACAACTATAATTTGAACCTAGTTTTCATAACTAACTGTCTAGTGCACTTTTTAGCACAATCCTATAAAGTACAAAAAGTAGGACAATCATTTCTTCTCTTGAAGCTTTCTAGAGAAACAAAGTACTGTTAGCTAGGGAATGGGGCTGGGAGGTTGGGTTTTCTAAAGAGGTGGTTCCTTCTGGATGGGTTAAAGAAATGTTTTTGCTATTCTTATTTAAAAAGTCGTACTTCTAGGAGCCCAGACTTGAGAATTCACTTATCACTATAAATCTTTTCCTGTTAAATGGAAGAACTAGACTAGGATTTATAAATATATTCCTTAGGGATCAGAGTTAGTCACACTTTTTGAAAAATACATGATTGATTATAAAACATACATGAAAATCCTGAAACATCCAAAATTTATGTGCATTGCATAGAAAAAATATATATATATAAACAGAGGGACAGGTTTACAAATCATGCAGTAAATCTGAAATAAAGGGATTTGATTTTGACAATCATATTTTGTACTTGAGATATAAATGATCTGTTATAAATCAGAACTCTAAAGTCCCACCATCATAATAAAGTTTATAAATCCTAACTCTTAAAATTGACTTACAGCCCTAGTTAAAAATTCTATTTATTTCTTACAGTTTTGATTCTTTCACAGAATAAAATTGGGCCATGAAATTTCAACTGACAAGTGACGGTGAGGACTATGTTGACCATTATCATTATTAGAGAATTACTGTGAATCAGAAGGTCCTTTTTAGTAGGTTATATTCTCACATACTGTGTGAGTGAGAAAGTATATATTAAAGTGCTTTGCAAACCAAAAAGGTAATATTAAAGTGTGGTATGGTGTTTAGCAGCTGCTGACCTACCTCAGCTTTCCTAAGGAGATGTCTCTACTGGGGCATTGACTAGTTTAATGGGCACAGACGGAGACAATGGAGCTTTGTCCCGCACCTTCCCCATGCCGAGGTACCCCTAGAGAATGATGCTCCCAACACACCAGACCCTGAAAATAGTGCCCTAACTGACCACGTGGCAATATTTCATGATCATCTCTCACGTGAGCGTTATAGACTTATCACAGCACAGCAAATAACATTGCTCCAAGGTCCACAGGGAATGTGTATGTTTCTCGTTCTCCACTTAAAAAGAAGAGAGCTATTAGTAGGTGCAGTTTCTTAGTTAACAGTCATTATCATAGCTACGGTTTCACAAGCATTTGTTATGAGCCAGGCAATATGCCAGACACTTTCATATAGTATTACTTTTGATCCTCCT
>PITA01014810.1:0-52309 GCA_004023965.1 Spilogale gracilis | reverse complement strand
CACACCATGGATGGGTGACTGGGATCTCCACAGCAGTCATGAGCTGACCCACTACAGGGTATGACCTGGAAGAAGCATCACCCACTTTCTGGCCCCGATGAAACCCAGGAGAGAGAGGTGTCCAGGGTCTGGCTTGTCAGGTCAGGAGACTAAGAGTCCCAAGGTAGCATCTCCAGGGTCCATAGATAGATTAAGAGTCATCTTTTCTGTCAGGGGTGAAAAATGCCAGACAAGAGACAGAAAGGAAAAAAGACACCTCACCTTTTCCTCAGTCAGTGCAAGAGAAAGCACAAAGCATTTCAGGTGCAACTCTTCTCCCAGGCTGGCATGAAAACATACGACAGACAAATCCAGCATGAGGATCCATACTCGGTTAGGAGAGAGGAGACTGGAATGCCTACCTTGTACCTACTATGCTCTCTCAGGTGACATGGGACGTGGCAGCAAGTGGGTGAGGCCTGGTAGGGGGTGGGGAGAGGAGAATTCCCAATCCCAGTGTGATCCCTTTCTAGCTGTGGGTCTACTGAGCCTCAGTTTATGCACTAATACCTCCCTCCCTGTGTCGCTATACAGATTAAATGCTCTGAATTTATGAGAAGTGCTGAAAAGTACAGGCCCCTAGTACCTGCTCGGTAAGTGCTGCCAGCCAGCCCCCAAGATTGGCCCTTTTCACAGGAAGATCAACAAGCCTCTGAGCACACGCCTGGTATGGGAAGTCCTAGAAACATGGGGATTAACTCATGCTCCACTACCAAGGAGTTTGCAATCCCAAGGAAAACATAATCAACAAGACCTGTTATCAGCAGGAACGTGGGGTTTTTAAGCTATGTAGAGTGCCTGAGGGCAACTGGCTGGCAAGAAAGCGGGAAAGGTTTCTGGAAAAGGAGAGCCATAGGGATAACAGAAGGCCACAAATGTGAGCTGCAGAGGTTCCTTTCCTAGGTGTCACGCACAAACAAGAAAGGTTAGCTTGCAGATTTAAGTAGATGCTGTTCTGATGATAAGAACAACTTTATTTCAAAGCATGACTAGATTAAGAGTAGCTTTTTTCCTTGAATTTTCTCAAAAAGCAGCTACTGAAAGTACACCTCTCACTATGTGGAAACTCCTACGTTATTTCTGATCATAGGAATGGCTCCTGACAGGCAAAAAGGTTAGGAGCCACTAAGCTAGAAGATTTCAAAGGGAGAAAGGCTGTGGGAACTGCTAAGGAAATGGAAACATGAAATTTAACATTTAAAAACACTTTGTATTTATGAGGTTAAACTTAGAAGACACAGCCTAGTCCAAATTCCCTGCTGGGCACTGCTTAAGTGGGAGGCAGAAGAGTGTCATTAAACGCACCACTTTTGAGCCTACCAGCACTGGGTATAGGCCCATAGGATCCTCTGCAACGCTGGAGGGGCCACTGATCTCTACTCACCCCTAAAATGAAGACGGAGCATCTACCTCTAGGACTAGTTCAGAGAGCAAACCAGGATGCAAAGTGTGTCGTGCTGTACCTGGCACATAGCAGGTGCTCTGCAGGCTGTGGCTGCCTACGCTACAGCCTCCAGTGGACAGAGAGAGGAAAACCTCACTGCAGTCCCAGGAGCATTCAAAGGCTTTCAGCCCCACCTGCCTGGCAGTGGCTCATCACCTGAGATGACCCTTCTCCTTTTTAGTGGGCTCTTCACACAATCAGCATCTCCAGGAACTCTTGGGCAGAAGTCTGGGGGTCCAGATGGAAGGCCTAGGCATGTCTGCACACCCACCTGACACAGTGGTTCTGCACTGTTTTGAGCCAGCTCTGACAATAATCAAGAGCTCTCCAAAGTGCAGCAGGGCCTACCTCCTAGGACCTCCTGCCTTCCACTTCTAGGTTTCCCTCGGAAAGCCACACAGCAAACCTAACCTCAAGATACAACAGCTCTTCAAATACTTAAAAGCAGACCCCAGCCTTTCATAGAGCCTGACACTTGCCCCCTTTCCATCCCACTGCTGAGAAGGCAAACAAACTATTCAAGGATTTGCCAGCCATCCCTCCAAATTCTGTTTCTCCCAGGTCAGAGACAAACCAAGAACAATTTCCTGTATCTGACTCTAAAAGTTTTCATTCTGAAAACTCATGTTATGACATGTTCTAGAAGTCATTTCATGCTCTTTAGAATTCTGAATTACCTCTGAATAAGACACATGAAGAACTGTTCCATTTGGACCTAAGAGCTGTAGCCCTGTAAAACCACCCCTGCCCCCACCAAGCCCCACACCACCCCAGACTGCCCATGTGCACATTCTCTTCCTGTTCCAGGTCCCTCGAGGGCAGGGGCTGGGCATCTCCAGGTCTGAATCCCCCACACCCAACACCATAAGCAATTGCTAGGAATGTTTACGCAACCACTGAGCCACCGTTTTCAGTTTTACCATATTTCTCTATAAGCAGTGTATACCAGCTGGTGACTGGGATGTCAGTGTGTGGCCTCCCCAGACCTGGAATTCAGAGACTACTTTCAATACACATTTTTGTTTGTTTGTTTGTTTGTTTGTTTGTTTTTTTAAGTAGATTCCACAACCAGTGTGGAGTCCACTTCTGGACTTGAACTCACAACCCTGAGATCAAGACCTGAGTTGAAATCAAGATTCAGATGCTTAAGTCAGAAACCACTTTCAAACAGCACATGCAGAACACTGGTATGTCCTCCTCACATAGGAAATACCCTTCAGTTCAAGGAATCTCCATGTCAATACTTGCTCAGTTCTATATGTGTGCCGAGAGTGAACAGGAGAAGTTTCAGATGGGGGCTCCAAGTGTGGGCACTAAAAAAGCCAGGCTGAAAATGCACTGCCTATGCAGTCACTCGCCAAACCACAAAGTCAGTCACCCATTCCAACAACCAGCTGAGGGGTTCCAAAAGGACCAAATACACTCAGGACAGCACAAGGCAGGGAAAAAGACACAACTTCTACTAACAGAGACAAAGCCCCAAGTTTTGAGAAGGCAATTCAGATGGGGGCTGGGCAGAGACCTGCCCATAGAACTGTCCATCTCTAGGAACTGGACTGAGTTCTGGTTCTGGTTAAACTGGAGCTCTGTCTGAGAATATGCTTATTCAGACCCCAAAACTGAGGTACCTCTCCTTCACCTAACCCCAGGGCTGGCACCCTTGACGTGCATGTCCTGCCACACATGGCGACATCTTGAGCCCAGGAGCCCAGGTGACCAAGGAGCCTTTTCACATCTGTACCAAGACAAAGGCTCTTTTCCACAAGCTGATCTTAGGACAGTCCTCCAGGCCTCTGTGACTTCCAGCCAGAACAACATACTCTGATTAAACTAAAGCCACTTCTGAGGACCACGAGGAGACCTGTGCGAAGACAGAACATAAAATCCAACTTCTTCTGAGGGACAGAGTAAGTCAGAACAAGGACTTACACCTGCTTCACAAGTGACACTTGCTACCTGCCTGTCCTAAAGTCATAAAATGCCACACTGCTCTCCTGAGACATCCTGGCCACATATAAAGAGCAAAGATAGGAATGTCATTATACTTGGGCAACCAGAGTGATCAGAGAACATCCACATGTTTAGATTTTATATGCTCTAACACATTGGAGAGACTCATAACCTACAGCCCTCCCTTTCACAATTTTTAACAATCCTCCTTTCGGCAGGATCAACAGTGTTTCAAGTTAGCATCGTAAATGCTATAATCTTGAAGCAAAAAGCAAAACTGGCATCCAAGACTTATGAAAAGTGCCATGATGAGCTGGCAGTTGCCACACCACAGTATGGTCTGGCCCAGGATTCTTTCTCTGCCAGAAACCCTAAGATGTTTCCAGGACAGGCTAGTATCATCAACCAGTTAGATCTATCACCAATTTGTAAACCAATCTGTAATCTCATATAAACTTACATGGGACAGAAAAGCCTCCCAACATCTTTTCTTAACGGCTCAAAAACACTGCCCTCTCAGGCCTCTTCTGAAGCCATCTCTACCTTTGAGAGCAATGTGGTGACATTAAGAATTAGAAACACTGTCAGTTCAACTTTGGGTAAGTCCCCAACTTTAGGGCCATCACCTCAAATGAAGTCAGCAGAAACAAAAGTATCTTGTCCTCTCCTGGCCACCGGAGGCACCCACTAAACAGCACTGACTGTCATCATGTTGCTGGCTTCTGCACCTGCAGAAGGGGAGACCAGCTGCTCACTCCACCTCCCTTACAGGGCTGCTGTGGGGAAGCAGGAGACCCTGTTGAAGTGCCGCAAAGTCATATAAAGTATGTATCTCTGTGTTGAGTTGTTAGAATTTTGTTGTTTTAAGAAGTTCACAGAATGCACTTTGCATTAAAAGAAAAAACTTTTAAAACTCATGTTAGAATGTGAACCCTGGATCTGGAAAGAACGGCATATACCAGTTCCCAATCCCACTTTGTAGACAAAGACCGTGCCATCCTGAGAAGCTAGATAACACCTTCAAATTCCCAGGTAGGAAAACTATCATTCCTTGTGTGTCTCTCTGTAGAGGTCCCTTGGTCTCTGACCACCTCCCATTGGTGCCTGATGTCTGTGCAACTGTGAGAAAGAAAGTAGTTTCTGAAATTTCCTGCTGCAGAGCCTGACCACTGGGAGGCCCTTCTTTACACAGACATCTTTGACAAGTTCAAGTCCCTTTTTCCCCCCTCAATGCCTTCCCTGGCCTTTCTCTGGTCTGATTACAGAAATGCTCACCTGTTTTGAGCAAGAGCTGCCTTTGTGCCATTATTCACCTTGTTATGAGGATGCTAGTACCCTCTCCACCGTCTGTCAGACCTATTCTCAGACGCCAGACTAACATCTGTGTTCTTCACGGTTCTAGAGAGTTCTGAATTAGAACACTCCAAGACAAGTTCAGTGCATATAAAGTCACAAAGGCTTCACAGGCCCAAGAAGGATTCTACGGTTCCGTCACTTTAACCAGCACTTAGCACTCTAAAGCACCTAATGCTTCCACTCTACAGAAAGAAGAAACAAACCATGTTCATGAAAGCCCAAATTCTCGTCAGGAAGACAATGCCCGAACTTCCATGAAACAATGAGTGTCCAATACAGACCAGAACTTAATCACCTGCTGAGGAGACTGTGCTTGGGTGGACAGACTCCAATTTCTGGGCAGAAGGAAGACACGGCCCTCAACTATATCCACCAAGATTAAGCTGCGACAAACACGCACACCGCACTTCAGAGATTTTCAGCACCCTGGCTGACATACGCCACAAGGAGGGTAAGGCTTAGACTGTTCTGAAAAAAAAAAAACTGTTAGCTGCTTTTTGAAAGGGAATATAGAGGATTTACTTTATTACTGAGTTGGCAGAAACTATTAACTCAGGGCCTGCTGTTACAGAAATTCAAATACTCTAGAGGCTAGAATTGAGAACATAGAGACAACTTTCCTCCGAAGAACTCTGTCAAGGAGATGGCCAGTTTCTTTGTTACTTCGCTAACTTCTCAAATACTTGTGGATATTAGGTCAGCTGCCTGACATTGATTTTTCAAGCAAAAGCTAAGTTTATTAACTATAATTGCATACCCACAAAGGTAAGCATTACATGACACAATTCTCTGTCGCTTCTCTCAGAAGAGGTTTAATTTTAGTGTTGGCTCTTCAACACTGTCCCCATTTTTTTTTCCATGAGCATCTTAAATATGTGTCAACTAACTATCCCAAAGTGGAGTTCATAATTGGGCAAGGTAGAGAAAAGCAACTGTGCACTAGGAATGCCTTCTTGGAGCTATCTCGCTCTCATCTGAGCCCAGGTCAATCCAGAGAAACTGTAGCATTATGGTCGCACCATCTCTGCCTATAACCTATTCTGCCATGGCTCCAGTTTCTATATGGGGCTTGCTCCAAGCCACACTCCTGTCAAAAGGTTCTAACTGCTCACAGATGATCACTGGCAACGGCAGCACTTATAGGAGGCACATTCTTCATCGCTCATCTCAGAGACAGTTTCCCAGTTCCATCTACCACATTTATATTAGAACTCTATGCACATCCATTAATGATGGAGTTCCCCGAAACAAACCATACAAAATGCAAACCCCATGCCATGAAAACAACCATGGGTTTCTATGAATGTAACATACCTGCACACGCTAAAATACAAAAACCTGAGATTTGTTTCCTTCTCCCTCTTCTGGCTAACTCCCCTTCTTCCACTCCCTTCTTTCTCCCAGGAACCCTTTAGATTACAGGCTTACACAACACTGGAACCCCAGAGGTCTATAATATGGTGACCGCCTGTCAAAGTGCCTCCTGATCCCAAAGCTCTCCTAGGTGGCATTAAGGATCAGTGCTAATATCTCAGCAATCTCTCAGATTCTCCCAAAGGCAAACAAGCACATGAAATTCAAGAAATTATACTCTGGACAAAAGGTGCAAAAATCACCAAGGTTACATTTCTCATGTCACTTGTTTTATCCTCTAACATTTCAATCTTGGGAACCACAGCAGCACCAGTTACTGCAAAAAATTCTGGAAGGTTTTATATAGCTTGTGCCTGCTCCACTCCCAAAGTCATAACAAAAATGTATACAACATTTGTTAAAAAACAACTGTCATCAAGTTAATCTAAATAGGGCCTCAAGACCTGGGATAAGAGAATTATTAGAACACAAAAATCAGAGCCTTACAAAGACCATAACTTGTCAATTTGTACCAAAATGGTACAAGCCAATGTGAGTTACTCCAAAAATACCAAGTTTCAAGCATAGTGCTAAGAGTAATTAGTCAAACTCACAAAAGGGAAAACAAAAACCCTACAGTGAGAGAAACCTGAGTTACCTGGCCCAAGACAGTTTTTTTCTTTGACCCCCAACATATTAAAAAGTGAATTCAATGGCCACTTCCTGGTCTCCCAGCAAACGCAGGGGCTCACTTCATACCTGGATGCCACAACATCTTCCTATTGCTCAACCTGCTCCTGCCACAGGGGAAAATGACCCCTACTGCCAACAATCCCTTGGAGAAAATATGAGAACACTATGAGTCTTCCCCTACACACACGAAGAGGGGCAGAGGAGATCCCTCTGCAAACAGTAGCTTTGGTGGAGGGCCATCTGAGAAAGTAACACCCTGGGGTTAACCCTGACCATCTAGGTGACAAACCACCAAGCTGGGATCCTCAGGTAGGGGAAGGGATAGCCAAAGGAGGGCTCTTGAAAGAAAAACAGGAGACAAAATAATCACCTCTAATTCACACCAAAAAGCGGGGCTCTGGCTTGGTTAGAGATGCAATGGGCATTTAGGGCCAGAAAGGTAACAGGAAGGATCCCATCCTGCCCAAGATCATCTACGGTCAGCAGCGATCCCAGGAGGGATTCGGCAAAGGCATGTCCACTCGCAGAACCAAAGGGGGGGGGCTCTCCACGCGCCCTGGGCACTCGGCTAAGGGCAAAGTAACCTGAGGGGTTCCCTCTGAAGCCGGGAAGGTGCTTCCAGCCGGGAGAAGAGGGAACGAGGACTTCTCTGATCATTCAGAAAGCCAAGACACAGGCGGCACAGGCTCCCGAGTCATACCCCGGACACCAGTTGCTCCACAGCCTTTCTCCCTCCCCTCCCCCAACGCCCGGAGGACTTCCCGGGGGTCGCGAGTCCCCGGGGAAGGGCAAAGCGGGTGAGCTCCGTCAAAAGCAGCAAGGGTCATAGAGCTGAAGCGAAAAAGAAGGGAAAGCTCTGGCCTCAGCTCCCTTCTGCTCCCTCCGCCCAGGCCGCACGGAAGCCTCGGCCTCACGTACCGAGCGCCGCCAGACTGCCCGACCTGCCCCCAGCTCGGGCCGGTGGGGCGAGAGACCGGGATGGCAGCTGCCCTCGGGGATAGGTGGGCGTCGGGCGGGTTCCCTGGAGCCCGGCGGGCGAGGGGCATTGGGGAGGGGGAGGGTCCCGGGCCCACGCGGCCTCCGTCCCGGCCCGCGCAGCGGGTACTTACGTTGCTCTGGGGGTCGATGGCCTGCAGCAGCCGGTCCCTGATCTGCTGCGGAGACGCCGGAGCCGCTGTCATTGCCTGGGCGAGGCGGGGGGGAGCGGCCGGGCCAGCGGGCGGGCGGGCTGAGGCGGGGGACGGGGGTCACTCACTCGCCGGCCTCCGGGAGCGGAGCCTCATGTTCCCCGCGGCGCCGGGGGAGGAGGGGGCGCGCGGGGTGGCGGAGAGGGGAGCCGGGGCTCGGGCCCGGGGCGCCACCGCCACCAGAGGAGGAGGAGGAGCCACCGGAGCCGCCGCCGCTGCTGCCGCCGCCTCGAGAACCAAACTCCAGTGAGCTGCCCCCGCGCGGAGCACTCTGGGTAACCCGCGCCGCACGCAGCGTCGGCGCCACGCTGAGGAGGTTGGGAGATGGGGCGGGCGGAGAAGCCGGCCTTGGGCGGGGCTGCACGCGAGCCCCGCCCTGGAGCCCCACGCATGCGCGCGCAGGCGCACTGCTTCGCTGCCCCGCCCCGCCCACCGCTCGGCAGAGGGAGCCGTTGGGAGGCGGTTGGGCGGGGCAACGGCCGCCGCCAGGAGGCCCCGCCCCCAACTGGACCGTGAGGGACTGAGGTTTCCGTCGGAAATGCGCGGGGCGCGCCGAGTCCTTGAACCTGGGAGCTCCAGGCGGCCGCCTCTTGGTGGTGGTGGTGGTGGGGGCGGGGGGGTGGAAGGACTCTTCACTGGAGAGAAACGCCTTCCCTGTACAGTCGGAGGTAACGGGAGTCGCGGGCGAGAGCTGCCACGTTTTCCGAGCAGGGGATCCTCAGGCCCTTCATCGCCGTTCCTGGGGGCAAGGGAGACAAGTCCACCCTATGATAATGTGCGCGGAAGGGTCGTCTCAGGAGCGCCGGCGGTGTCCCATCCTCCCAGAGGGAGGGGGTGTAGGCGGGGAGGGGGGGGGAGTCTGCGGCGCTTCGCGTGCTGGGATCACAAAAACATGAGACCGCAAAGCGCTCTCGGGGGAGCCGTCACACCAGCTAGGAAAGCCCCAAAGCCAGCCCCGTGACACCACCGACCCCAGGGTTGCAAACCTGTCAGGGCCAGGGTTTCTCATCCTGGGTACCAATGACATTTGGGGCCAGATCGCCGTTGCAGGGGCCGTCTTGCGCATTTTGGGATATTCAGCATCCCGGGTCTCTCCCCACTAAACGCCAGTAGCACTCTCCCCTCCAGTCAGGTCAACCAGAAAATGTCCAGTCACTGCCAGATGTCCCCTGTTGAAAACCGCTGGTTTAAAAGACCCACCCTGCTCTGCGTGGAGGTGCTGGAACACTGAAACGCTCCTCTGAACAAAACCTTTCACAAAGGAGGAAACAGGCCCAAGATCACCCCGAGTTCTAGGTCAAACCCAGAATTATTAAAGGTCAAGTCTAAGGAGTCTCCTTCCCACCCCCACCTTACTGTCTTCTTCCACTGCTCTCCCCTAGCTCTGGAAGCCCTGTTAGGAATACTCTTATGAAAAGGGGTGAGAAGGCAGGCTGAGTGGATTATTAGCTGCAGCCTCCTGAGACGTAACTTTTTCTGTTGTGATAGGAAGACCTAGATTTAAAAAACAGGAGGGAGGCAGCTGATGAGAACCACACGCGTGCCTTGAATCTGTGCTACACCTGTTAGTCTTGCATTTGTCATGCTTCTGGGAAGCATTTTTAGTTGCAAAAACGGCTGTTTCTGCACGTGGTTGTGGCTGCTTCCTTCTGGACATGTGAAACGTTTTACATCACACTTGTGGGAGAAAATAAACAGGCAAAATACTTCTCTTTAATTTACTCACTCTCCTAGAATGAGGTGCTTTGTGTACATGGTTCAGGTTGGAAACCAGCCCATTTGGAGGTACTCTTTTATCTCACTTTAGATAAGCAAAATAAACAAGCTCTCCCCCAAGCATAGCCTGGTCCTGCCTTTCTTTTAATTTCTAACTCAGATGTTCAAGATCGTATTTTTTTAATCAAGGATCACACAGAAGCAATTTGTTTTGCATGGGTCAAATCATTTAAGAAAGATCTGGAAAGTACTCAACTTACCTGCTCTTTTTAAACTAAGAAGCAACATTAAAATGACTGAGCTCTGCGTGGCCAGCTGTATACACACACCCAGACATGGGTATGCAGTTCAGCTCCAGAGATGTGGCACAAAGTGGGGCTCCATAAATATTTAGCGAATGAATACTAAATGTACTGTATACGCATTAGGACGCACATAGACACAGATATATATACATACAGTTTTATTCCACATTTAACATATATGTAATGGTAAAAATTAAATCAGATGGCCATTCAGTGAGAGTCTTGAATCTTGAAAACGTTCACTTCTATTAGGTCGGAAAGATACTGCAGTTCACCTAGCAAGACTTTTCTGTTGCAAGGAAAACATAACTTGAAATGGCTCCTACCCATTATACAAAGGTGGGGCTCAAGGTAAATCCTCTTGTTGTAATAGTTCTTCCCCAGCAACGTGCCCTTTGAATTAGTTAGGTCCAGAAAACATCCACTCTCCCCGTCCTGAAAAGACAAGATATTTTGTGCCTGTGATGCCCTGACAAGGCTGTCTTACCTCCTAGTGAGGTGGCCCCCCCAAAAGGTAAGAGGCTCTGAGTCCATGACTGGGCTCTTGCCATGGGAAGTGGCAGGAAGGTAGCTGTAGGAGCCTGGGGGCAGAGCACCCTCGGCCAGGCTTGGCAGTGATGGTGTGGCTTGTTCTCAATGAACTTCAGTGGGTTCAGCAAGATAGACAAGGTCATCACAGAAGGAAGCTGTGAGCGGGCCAACTCCCACAACTGCTCAGGACCAGTCTTCAACAGCGACACCAACAGCAGGGACCAGCCAGGAGGACTCATTCATTCAGAAAGTGAAAGGCAGCTGTGACCCCTTAAGACACCCACACCCCTGGGAGTTGGGCAATTCAAAGGTGAGAAAGTGACTGGACTTAGACCAATAAATTATGTGAGGGCTTCAATGACTAATAGGAAAACTGAACAGGAGCAAACCACCACCCCACTTTGACCGATTTGTTTGCTCTGAATTTAACACCTGCTGGGAATTTTTTAAAAACCACTCTCATATATTAATCCCTACTGATGATCTCCGAAGCACCTGGAGATGGGTTTCAGAGTTCCACTTGGCTTTGCAGCAAGGCCGACTGATTCTAAAAGTGAAAAAAATTTCAATTGGTTTTGAATAGCCCCTGAAATGTCACTGCTTTTAGGAAGAGGCTCCAAGACAGACAAGAGAACTCAAAATAATTTTACTGTGTCTTCAAGTAGGGAGATATAAAGGCACAGTAAGAGGCACAAAGCCTGTTCCTGAGGATCTAGTTTTGAAGTTTCCAAGCACTGGAAACAGACTGGGGACCCAGTTAAGACACTGCCCTAACTGTATTGTCTAAGCAGGCAGGTGCCCCAAGGTGGGGGCAAAGCCACCCTGGAGCCAGAAGTATCAAGAAAGATGTTTGACAGCATATCCATGTGTTCATACCCTTTGCCCCAGTATTTCCCAACTTCTAGAAATTTACCCAAAGAAAGCAATCAGATGCAAATATGTACATACGGGGAAGGCAAAGGACTGGCGCAACCCAAGTGTTCAGTAAAAGGAGAGTATGTAAATAAATTAGGGGTAGATTCCTGCAAATGGGAAGGTTATGAACGGGAAGGGAATCACAGGATTCTATAATTCCACCTGGGTAGTAGGCTTGTCTTATGGGTATATGCAACATGTAGAAATTCACAAAGCTGGGCATGGCACTTCAAAAATACATAAATAAAAGGATCTAGACAGAGACAGACAGATGATAATGTCAACCACTGAAATCAGTATCGAACAACATAGAATGCTCCCAATATCATATTAAATGTTAAAATGAGGTATATAAACCATACACATTAAGATCTTAATTTTGGTTTTATACAAGTATGTCTACTCAAAGCACCTGATGCACAGAAAAAATACAGCAAGGAAAGCAGCCAAAATATTGAAAGTAGTTATCACTGACAGGCAGGATAACAGGTGATTTCTCTTCTGATACTCGTCCCTAAAGTTCCACATTTTCTAGAATGAACATGCAGTGCCTCCTCCTCATCTCCTCTAGTGCTGAGGTTATTCTGACCTCTAGTAGCCTCCAGTTGTCACCTTCTGATTTGAATACTGTTAATTCGAAGCATGCCCATAATCCCCAAAATCCTGAGCAGGGATTTACTATCAGGCCTACTGATGGATGTCAATCTAAGTCCTAACAGTCTGTGTTTGCCTACTGCCCCAGTTTTGTATCATTCTTAGTGATAAAAAGAATAACATTTATTGAGTCCCTACTAAATGTCATATTGCATGCTGAAGGCTTTACCTGAGGACCCAGATGAACCCTTCTGGGTGGTCAGGCTCTTGTGTTAGCCTCTCCTCTTGACTCAGGGAGAAGTGGGGGGGCTACAATTTGCTTTTTTATTTTTTTAATGATTTTATTTATTTGACAGAGAACTAGAGAGCACAAGTAGGCAGAGTGGTGGGCAGAGGGAGAGAGAGAGAGAAGCAGGCTCTGCTGAGCAGGGAGCCCGGTGTAGGTCTTGATCCCAGGGCCTTGGGATCATGACCTGAGCAGAAGGCAGACACTTAACTGACTGAGCCACCCAGGTGCCCCTGCAAATTGCTTTAGAGAATGCAGTGGAACCATGCTCTGCCTGGTCCAGGCTGAAGCTTCAAGAAGACCTAGCAGTTACCACCCAACTCAGCAAATCCACTCCTATCAATCTCGCCAAGAAAACTGAAAACCTACACTCAAGAGATTTGCACAGGTAAATATCCACAGCAAGACTATCAACGGGTGCAAGGTACAAACATCGATGTCTGTCAAGTGGTGAACAGATGAACGAAATAAATGTACATCCACAGGCGGGAATATCACTTGGCCGTAAGAAGGAATGCGAAGAAATGAAAAAGAGGGAGCAGCAGCCTGGAAGCATTCACCTTTGCAGACTTGGGGGCAGGGGGCTGCCATGTCAGAATCCAATGACTGTGCTGGAGGGCCACTTAGCGAGACGTAGTGGCCCCAGGCCTCTGTGAAGGAGAACGAGGTTCCTGGTGATAGAGGACGCAGAACCCCATATGCCTAACCCCAGCAGGCTGGGACGCCCTGGGGGAAGTGCCAGGCATGTGAGCTGAGAAGCCCTTGGAGTTCAGAGCCAGCCCCACTGTGCCCCATCCAGTTTCCTGCCCACAGAACTGTGACTCAATAATAGAGGTTTTAAGCCACTTAGTACTGGGGTCATTTGTTACTCAGTGCTAGCTAATAGAGACACGGTGGCTAATGTAATCCTCACGTGACACATAAGGAAGATGCTGAGGTCAGACAGTGAGGAGACCCACGTGGCCCTTTCATCCCCCACTGGTACAGCTGGGATTCCAGGCTGGATCTTTCTGATACTGGGCTATGCTCTCCAGCCCTCATGGCTCCTTAACTTTACCTCCTAGGCCCCTCCCACCTGGCATTTGTCTTTGGCCATGTGTCCCCTGTGCTTCTGTCCTCTCCTAAATACGTGCCCCGTCCCAATCTTCTCGCCTGCTGACAGTTCTCTCCTCTGATCTGTGGCAAACACGTGTCTGGGCAGCTTATTTTCCTTTAATCTTTAATTATCTGCTTTATTACACTGACCTTCAGCTAAGTGTGGGGTAACGAATTATCACACACAAAAACAACACAGCGTACATCATCTTAACACACACATGTACACACGAAGAAAATAAAGGATCGCTCTGTCTTTTGATGCCACTTTTCCTACTGTGGCCCCTATTGGTTTGTCTGTTTGTTTTTTCTAGTAGCTATCAATCTCTTTCATTTACACTTAATTCTTCAGAAGACAGACCAGTTAATACAGTACGATAACCTGACTTTGGTTTATAGTCATAAAATTATTCTTGCCTTTTCTTTTTTTAAAAAGACCTCCAAAAACTTGCTAACATAATGTTTTTGAAATGTTCAAATAATCTCATCATTCAATCAGGTGATATAAATCATTGTTAGATTAGAGGTTATCATTTTGCTTAATGCAGTTTTATGTTCTCCCAGTAACCTTTATGAAGCAAAAAAATAAAATCAGGAACTGTTCTAATTCTCTAGTGAATGACTTTGATAAACATTTTATTTAAGAGTCTAGAGAAATAAGATAATCCTTTCTTCCTCAGTAAAGGAACTGAAGGATAAAGTATAGATCTATTATAGCTTTTTCTGCTCTAGACAGCTCTTGCTGACACCAAGTTTGGATTTTCTTGTCCCTCGCTCTAAAAATTCAGGGGCCTCCGACTTCATCTCACTTAAACCTTTGGCCTTGGGGGGGCCCCCCTGTCACACACCGCACGTCGCACACATACACACTGCCCGTGTTACTGGTCAGCCTTAATCCCTTATTCCTCCCCATCCTGAGGAGTGGGTTTCCTCCCCTCCTGTCACACTGCTCACGTCACTAGCCAACCAGATGACCTGGTCCTTGTCCCTTAGAGGAAGGAATCTGGCTAAAGTCATGTGACTGAATTTTGGACAGGATGATGACCCCAGCCCAGGGCTCAGCGATCCCAGACTGGCAGAGAAAATACGTGAACCAAGTCAGGTTACAAGCCATTTCCCCATGGAGCAGACCAGGGCCACAAGAAAAGGTCCCCAACCTGCCAGTGGCAATGTCTCAGAAACAAAGCTGTGTCGTGCTGCAACGGATAAAGCGACATGATGAGAGGGGCGACGAGCCACAAGTTACTGCCTACAGGCTACACACAGAGAAGGGTCAAACCCTGGCAACACTGGGTCCCGAGCCATCAGGGTTCAGAGAAATGGATGCACAAATAGGACCTGCCCTCAGCATCACTGGCAAGTGAGGGACAAGGCGAGGGACTCAGAGTGCAGGCCCACGACCCCCTCCCCGCTGTTCCCAAACCCCACAGCTCGAAAAGCCCAAAGAATTTCTTTAACTTCGCATCAGACCCGTTTGGCTGGCAAAGCCTGTGCGCAGCCATTCAGTCTGCGCTGGCCCAGCTGTGTGTGAATGTCAGGTTGTTCTGCTGCAGATTATTACTCTTTGAAGAGCGAGCGATGGCCCGGATGCTTCGGGGCATCACGGCATATATAGTTTGTGCTGCCGGAAAGCAAGAGAAGTTCTGAATTTGGAGCTGGCTCTGGTGCTCCAGGATTCCAGACAGGTCTCCCAGGTGTGCTGGGCACAGGTCACATGCTTTCCTAATCCATGCCAGCAAAGAGGGGCCAGAGCCTAAATAAGGGTGTTTGGGTGGGAAGGCAGCAGCATCAGAGGAGAAGAGGGTCAGGGGACCAGGCTTCATGCCAGCTCAGCTGATGACCCCGGGGACTTTGGGCAAAGTCACTTCCCAGGCCTGGCCTCAGTTTCCTCATCAGGAAACACGGCGATACTGTGGTCATCCCTTCTTGTGCAAAGCATAAAGGTTATGCGTGTAAAGCCTTGGCACAATGACTTTGACTTCTGCTCATGAAGTTAAAGGGCAGTTCGAGAAAGAACTTCAGGGGCGCCTGGGTGGCTCAGTCAGTTAGGTGTCTGCTTCCAGCTCAGGTCATGATCCCAGGGTCCCAGAATTCAAGCCCGTGTCGGGCTCCCTGCTTTCTGCTCAGGTCATGATCACAGGGTCCCAGGATCAAGGCCCATACTGGGCTCCCTGCTCAGCGGAGAACCATGTGTCCCCCAACTGCACACCCCCTACCCCCACCATGCCTGCAGCTCCTCCCCACACGGTCCTGGCAACTATAGTTCATCTATCTTACAATGAATCTCAGAACTGGACGACTGCACCAAACCGCTTAGACAAGATTTTCTTCTCTCACTCTGTAAAGTGTCACAAAGAGAGTTCAGGAGACGAGCAAGCAAATGTTCTATTTGAAAAGGGTCTGCCAAAAGGCAGCCCATCTAACTGGAGCTGCTGCTTGCCCTGAGAACATACTGAGCTCTGCTGAATTCCCAGGCTCATGGAAGAGGAGTACAGAAAAGGACAAATGTTCTGGAAGCTCTACTTGTCCCTTTTTCCTTTTTAACCTCAAGACATGGTGGTGGTGGTTTTCCTCAAGCCTCCTAGATGCTCTGATGCTTCCATCTTTGTGTGTTTTTTGTCTTTCCTGATTACAAGAGTAAGAGATGTTTGGTGTAGACAATCAGTCAAGTACAGCAAAGCATAAAATTAGATTTAAAAACCACCGCCTGATGGGTACATGGGAAATCACAGCACTAGTCTATTTTTTTGTGTTTACAATTTTCCATAAGGAAGTTAAAGATGGGGCACTTGGGTGGCTCAGTCATTTAAACGGCTGCCTTCAGCTCAGGTCATGATCCCAGGGTCCCAGGATCGAGTCCCACATCGGGCTCCCGGATCAGCAGGAAGTATGCTTCTCCCTCTCCCTCTGCCCTTCCCCCCTGTTTATGCTCTAAGAAGTAAATAAATAAAATCTTAAGAAAAAAATGTTAAAGATGGAAAAAGAGTCACAGAGCAAGCAAGGCCTGGTCAGATGTGTGCAGTCTCTGGCTGTTTTCACACTTCAACAGCAGAACTGCATGGCTGAGTAAGAGGCTGTGTGGTCCGCAAGGCAAACGTATTTACTGTTTGGCCCTGTGCTGGGCTGGATAACATCACACCCCCCCCCCCGCCCCAAAAGATGTCCCGGTCATAATCCTTGGAACCTGTAAATAAATGACGATACATGGCAAGAGAGAATTAAGGTAGCAGATAGAAGTAAGAGTGCTAGTCGGCTGACCTTAAGACAGGGAGATGACTCTTGCTGATCCCAGTGGATGGGTCCAGTGTAATCACAAGGGTCCTTAAATGGGGAAAAGGGAAGCAGAAGCACAATCAGATGCTATCACGGCAAAAGCGCAGCCAATGCAGGCTTGGTAGGTAGAGGGAGGGACCGCGAACCAAGAATGTGGACGGCTTCTAGAAGCGGCAAAAAAGCAAGGAAACAGATTCTCCTCTACAGCCCCCAGAAGAAACCAGCTCTGCCAACACCTTTAGCCCAGTGAGACCCATTTTGGACCTCTGACCTCCAGAACTGTAAGATCATCAATCTGTGTTATTTTAAGCTACCAAGCTTGTGGCCATTTGTCACAGCAGCCATAGAGTAACTAACTCATGTAGGCCCCTGCTGAGGAAAGTGAACCACTCTCTTTTAGAGGCAGTGCTGCCCTATTCGAGGTTTCTGCCATGAAACGCACTTGAAATGGACTCATGACTTGGAGGCTAGGGTTTTAATTTTAGTTCCTTGACATGGAAACTGAATAGCCACGCAAGGCTAGTGGCTACTGAACAGTGTCCCTACTCCAAATGTGGTCTGGGGACCAGTGGCAGCATGGGCATCGCCTGGGAGCTGGCTGAAACACAGAACTGTGCCCCCCACCTTCTAAATCCACACTTTGCCAAGACCCCTAGGGGATTCCTGGGGACACCAAGGTCCAAGATGCTATGGTGAAAGCCATCACCCTACTTCCACACAAATACCGCACTATGGACCATCAGGAGGCAAAAATCCCTCTGTACCAGGTGGTACACCAGAGGGAGCTCTTTGAAGTTTTTAATGCCTTAAAGCATACTATCAGCCAAGGACACAAACTCACAGCTCTTGAATCTCTACTAGAGGGCACACCTTTGACCATCTGTTATGGGCTGAATGGTGTCCCCTAGAAATTCGCACGTTAAAGTTTTAACCCCCAAAGTGACCAAACATACAGATAAGGCCTGTAGAGAGGTAACTCAGGTTAACTGAGGTCCTAAGGGTGGGCCCCTGACCCAACATGGCTGGTGGCCTTGTAAGAAGAGAGACGCACACGTGCACACACAGAGAAGGGCCACGTGAGCACACAGCAAGAAGGCAGCCATTTGCAAGCCAAGGAGAAAGGCCTCAGCAGGAACCAACGCTGTGGGCACCTGATCTTGGACTGCCAAGCCCCCCAGAACCATGAGAAAATAAACGTTCTGTTGTTTAAGCCGCCCAGTCTGGGGCACTTCCTTATGACGGCCTGAGCAGACTAAGACACTAGCTCATTTAAGCTTCACAAAATCCCATCAAGGAGGGATTTTTTAAGGAGGTTTTTTAATAAAGACAATGACAAGAGCGAAAATACTACCACTTACTGAGCGCCCGAAGCGAAGCACGTGAGGCAGGCTATAGGTACCTGTCAAGGCTCTCCTCCTGGCTGTCCCCGTATCACAGATGAGGACATAGAGGTGCCAAGATTTGCTTCCCCACATCCCACTCCGCAAGGGACAGAGATGTTTGTAATCTGGCCCAGACCTCCATCTTGCTACCATAATCATCTTTGCCACGATTTTCTCTGATTCACACAGTAAACTCTAATTAAATGCATCAACGCTTTATTCCCCTTAGAATAACTTCTACAACTCCCCCAGCATACTCCAATACCCTTGTGGCCCACATTTATCACTGATGGTTGCAACAGTAATGTCAACTAAGCACAGATGAACAGGACCCCCCTGTAAGATTTCCTAAAAAAAAAAAAAAAAAAAAAATACTGTCCAGTCTAGGGCTTGGCACACCCTTCTGTAGAGTCAGACAGTAAATATGTTTAGTTTTGTGGGCCAGATGGTCTCTGCCACAAGGACTCAATTGTGTTCTTACAGCCCGAAAGCGGCCACAGGTGATATGTAAATGAAAGGGCGTGGCAATGTTCCAATATAACTTTACTCGTGGACAAAGACACTGGAATTTCCTTTCACTTTCTTCTTGACCCTTTTCAGCCACTTAAAAATGGGAAAACCATTCCATCTTGAGGACCACGAAGACAGGTGGCAGGCCAGATGTGGACAACAGTCTGTTGACCCCTGGTCTGATCTAAAATCCTCCACCAGTCAAAATGAAAACCAGAGCCATACTCTGAACTAGTTCTTGCCATTTTCTCATTGAAAAATGTGGACCTTGAATTTCTAACTTGCTCTAGACCCCTCTGCCCAATTTCCCATGCAGGAATGCTCACTATTACCAAACTCTCATTTCCAGCAACTCTCAGAGAGGGGCTCCAAGTGGATCACGTACTTTTCTCTGTGCCATAATGGAAATCAAGGGAATGATGAAAACAAACCCCCAAGTAGAATTTACATCTTCCTTTTAAAAAGACCAGGCCTTTTGCTTTATACACAAACAGCTCACATCTTTCATCAACACAGGAAAACATCGGGAGTTTTGTAAAATATTTCATAAACACGAATGTGGTTAAGGAGGAGATAATGAAACAGTTGAAATGAAAAGAAAATGCCTCACTAATGACAGCCACGATGGCTTTTCAAATCTAACCACTTCAGAGGAGAGCCGATCTCATTATCACATTGTGCTGCCGGCACAGAGGAACTCCCACTCGGGAGAATCACAGGGAGCCCAGAAGAGATCTCTCCCCTAACTATCAAGAGAAATAAAATTACGTCTTGGTCTATTAAGCTCATGCCTGAAAATAACTGGCTTGATTTTCAGCAAATCCGAACGTGTTTACTAAAATCTAGACCACAGGGTGTGCCGATGATTTCACTTGAGTGGCTTTGGGGGGAAAAGGCACCTTGAGATTCCCTATCATCCCCTAGCTCAGGGGTCAGCATATGCATCACATAAATGGGCCAGAAAGACAACAGTTTTCAGCTCCATGGGCCAGATGGTCTCTGTCACAACACTGCCACTATAGCAGGAATGCAACTAAAGGAGGCTTACACGCTACATATTTGAAGGGGCATGGCTGAGTGACAATAAAACTTTATTTACAAAAACAGGTGGCGAGCCAGGCTCTGCCTGGGAACCATAGTTTCCGACTTCTGCTCTACAATAACTAGAACTGAAGCGCAATGAGAAAGCCACCAAAGGAGGGACCTGTTCCACCTTTCGAGATGCCAAGGTGGAAGAAGCAAAAAGTGATTTCCAACATGAATCCCAAAGGGCAGGTGCGGCAAACCGTGCCCTTGTTTTCATTCTCAATGCGTAGCTTCTCACTTCGGCAGTGACTCCATGTAACCTGCTCCTGGCAAGCAGCAGTGAGCATTTAGTACTCAGATGGTGGTTGAGGTCCCTAACCATGAGGACCAAGGTGGAAAGCCAACTGGCACTATGTCAACTGCCGTCGCTTGCAGAACAAAACGGTTATCTGGGTGGGTCTGAAATTCTCGTCCTTATTAACAGGTTAAGCAAACTGAAATAGCCTAATACCGTTCCCGGTCAAAGCTGATGGAGATCTAGAGCCCAGTTCTTGTACATATGAACATACACATGCATGAACAAATGAACAAAGATGCAAGTCGTCCAAGATGCATTTTTCTTTGGAATTCTTCGTCCAAAGCTGTCAGGATGGATCTCCTTTTAAAAGTGATCCCAAGGGGGTGCCTGGGTGGCTCAGTTGGGTAAGCATCTGACTTGGGCTCAGGTTGTAATCTTGCACCTGGGATCAAGCCCCACGTCAGGGCTCCATGCTCTCCCTCTCCCTCTGCCCCTCACCACACTCATGCGTGCATGCTCTCAAATAAATAAATAAAATCTTAAAAAAAAAAAAGAGCGACTATAAAAATTCATTAGGGATGACATACTGAGATGTTTATCAGAGTGTTATTTATAACAGACAAAAACCGGAGACAACTCAAGTCTCCATCAGCTGGGGACTAAAGTAATCATGGCACATCATTATAATATTATTAAGAACAGTAATTGTAAGAAAAAACACAGAAATTTATTTTCAGATGAGAAAAGCAGGCTAGAAGACACAAAGGTAAAATGTATGTAACGAAAACGCGTGCACCATACCCAATGCCCACACAGAGAGAAGAGCCCGAACGGTTATGTGTCTTGAGGGATGCTCTCTGAGGGAAGGTGTTTACTGCTAGTTTTATCCCTTGGAGCAAAGCAATATATTTTATAATTTTTCTACAATAAACATGCGTTATGGAAATGAATATTATAGAAATGAACATGCATTACATTGACTCTAAAAAACGTGAAAACAAAACAAACAAAAACCACTAAGCTACAATGGTAATACATCCCAACATAGCCTTCTAGGAGCTGCAGAAGTACCCATGAAGGGAGCCAACAAAGGCCACAACACAGGGATCGCAGCAGCATTGATAACCATGGGCAAAGTCCAAGTTCAAAGCACACAGCAAGAGGGCCAAGGTTAAAGAGAGATCCATGGACACCACACAGTCATTAAAACCCAACACACACGACGAAGCCTGTCTGGCAGGCCAGAAAAAAACGAAAGAAATGATGCTGAAATGAACACAGTAGAACCTAAACTACCTTAACCACAATCACATTCTGTGTCATCTAAGCAGACCTCGTGCTTTCTACAAACCCAAGGTCTGCGGCAACCCGTCTCTTGGCGCCACTTTCCCAACAGTGTGTGATCACCTCGTGTCTCTGTGTCTACATTTTGGTAATTCTCACATTTCAAACTTTTTCATTATTACTGTATTTGCTTTGGTGATCTGTGATCAGTGATAATGACTCGCTGAAAACTCAGATGACGACTAGCATTTGTTGGCGATAAAGCATTTTTTAATCAAGGCAAGCATGCCGGCTTTTTAGACGCGATCCTACAGCCCACCTCCAGGACGCAGTGTTAACATAACTTTTATATGCACCAGGAAGCCAAAACACTCACTTAACTTGCTTTACTGCAACATTCACTTCATTGGGATGGTCTGAACCTAAACCTGCAGTATCTCCAAGGTGCGCCTGTATACTGATACAAATACGGAAAATGCTAGGAAGGAAAGAGGAAGGTTTCCATGCTGGAAAACGGTTTCTATTATTTTTAAATGATGCCATCTCTTTCACGGTGCGCGCGTGTGGACTGCACACATGAACGCAGGCAGAAAGTACAGAAGATGTCGGCGGTTGAGGACACCCGGGTTTCAAACACTTCCAATCTCCAGGCAGGGAATGGAAAAGCAAGCAGCCAAGGTCCCGCTGGCAAGAAGATGGGACTTGAACCCACATCTAACTGTTCCAGAACATGAGCACTTAAATGCTGGGGAACCCTAGGCACCCGCAACTCAAACTTCAAAACCTCTGAGGTTAACAAGGGTTCTTGAAAAGCTTCCTAAAGGTGCACATCTGTGAGATGCAATGGACAGCAGCCTCTGAAGCTACACTGCCTGCAGGGCGCTTACTAACCAGGTAACAATTCTCCGGAAAAAAATGCAACTATGGAAACAAAATCTCAATGAGAGCATTCTCTTCTCAGAGCATGATTCATCCCCATCAGGTAGGAATGCCTCACCTCACTGAGACCTCAGTAGCAGTCGGAATAAGGCAGCGAAGTTTGCTGGCACCGCTGGCCCGACTTGAGGAGTGACCAGCCAAGATCACGGCAGGTCTGTTCTTGCGGACAAGGACACAGACCTGCACGAAGCTCAATCCCGCAACTATGTTCCCAAACCATAGGCCTGGGTTTGACAAGGGAATGAATTACAGAAGCAGTGAAGAATGAGTCAGCTAAGCAGCAGTGAAAGTGGATTGGACGCTGGTCTAGCAAAACCCCACCGTTCTCCCTGGCTCTTTCAATATTTCCCAAAGCAACCAGGTCAAAAGCCCATTTGCCCAATTCTGGCCTGACATTAAGGAAAATCCCAAATGGGAAATGGAACCCCGCCTCTCTTCTGACTTTGACAGCCTCCAAAATGAATCCTCGGTGTTTCCGACAGTGTAAGTCACAACAACTCCAGTTGGAAGTTTTTGGTTAAGAAAATATATAAACAAAAGATCTTTTTTAGAAATGAGCTTTATTTCCCGTGCTACTTAGTTCTGAAAAGTCTGTAAATTTAGTCGTTCCTCCCACCAGATTTATCTCCAAATCAGGAATTCAAAACCCACAGCAAACAGATCAAACGCCAATAGGATCTGGGTGTTGACCACTGGCATTTTCATTCTGGTGAAAAAGGACCTGCCTTTCAAAGAAGATTCTATGCCAAATGCTGCATTTCCTCAAAAGAAGATCCAAAATTCCAAGTTTTCGGACCTGGGACCACAGTATCATCACGTTAAGTCACTCATTCTTCAAACTGTACACTTATTGGCCCCATGGGTTACTTAACAGAGAGCTGCAAGGCGGGGCAAAATACTCATAATACCCACATCTGCTCCTGCCAACTGTTCTGTACCTCTCTTCCATGGGAATCAGTAAGGCTTCACCCTTAAAGTCCTGGGGATGACCTCAGAGGCACTGAGTGGCCGAGCAGAGCCCATCGAGACAGGAAAGGAATTTGGACACAGGCCCAGCAACAATGAACTTGCTGGTTATTCCCAAACACAGTCCAATAAAGAGGCTGCATCAATCTTAAGAGCCAACCTTTCTGTTTCAGATCCTTGGATAAAAATTATTTTGAAAAATCTGTATCAGTTGAACCAAAAAAGAAGGGTTACTAAAAATAAACCGAAATATCCAGAAATGAGTTTCTCGTAGAAGCTTGCTAGGTGAGGAATTCCAACTAAAAAAACAATCTACACAATGTTCTTGTATCTGTGGGGAATGCAATGTTATCACATCCCCTTCCATAAACCCTCCTAAAACTCCTTAAGTAGACAGCATTTCAACGCAGAGACCAAAGTGAAAATATCTTTGAAAAGAAAACAATGACGTGGCTGGGAAGCCGTGTGCAGCTTGGTGAACATTTTTTTCCACCCACCACGAACTTGGGCTTTCTGGGAAGGTCGCTGGTTTTCTGGTCAAAACCATTCTTGAAGTCGTCAGGAATGGAGGAAGGAGACTTGGCATCTGGGAAGGTGGTTCCTGGTTCCCAGGAAGGTGTGTGTGTGGGGCTCAGGAGCCAAAGAGCCTGGAAAAGTCAGAGGGCAGAGATGTCCATGAGGATGGGAAGGATGTAAAGCTATAACGCAGAAACACTTTCAGAAAACATTTTCTGTACAATTACTAAGATTATATTATTTGATATTACAACTTTTAAGTAATTCTTCTGTTACACAACAGGAATATGCTCAATGCTACCAAACAGTACATTTTATTTTACTTATTTTGTTTTTTTAAGCAGGCTTCATGCTCAGCGTAGAGCCCAATGCAGGGCTTGAACTCACGACCCTTAGATCAAGACCTGACATCATGGCAAGAGTCAGATGTTTAACTGACTGAGCCACCCAGGCGCCCCCCAAATGGTACATTTTTAAAAAGAAAAAAAGCTATTCAAGAAAGCATCTGCTTTACCAAAATCTATAACATTTTATTGTAGCTCATTCTTTATTACCAGAAGTTAATGATGACTTTCATAAATTGAAAAAAAGATTATTTTTTTGAGTAAACAGATGATTATAGTTAACTCTGTTCATTGAAGAAAATCTGAATGGGAAAGACCTGGAAATTGTATAAATGCCCCTGAAGTTGAAAAAGGTATGTAAGTTATGAGAGGTCTACAGGGGAAAACCACAGAGGCATTAAAAAGATACATATATGGGGTGCCTGGGTGGCTCAGTTGGTTAAGCAACTGCTTTCGGCTCAGGTCATGATCCTGGAGAGCCGGGATCGAGCCCTACATCGGGCTTCCTGCTCGGCGGGAAGCCTGCTTCTCCCTCTCTCAGTTCCTCTGCTTGTGTTACCTCTCTAGCTATGTTTCCCTCTGTCAAATAAATAGAATCTTAAAAAAAAGAAAAAAAAAAAAGATACATATATGGGAACTCTGTTACCTTTGAAACATTTCTATAAATCTAAACTCTTTCCAAGATAAAAAAGGAGGCTTTTTGAAAAAAGAGCAACAGATGGTGTAGGATCAACATATGCAAAAGAATGAAGTCAGATTCCTACCTCACACCATATGCAAAAATTACCTCAAAGTGGATCACAGACCTAACTCTTAAAATTAAAACTATGGAACTCTTAAAAGAAAACTTAGGTCTAAATCTTTGTGACCCTGGGTTGGGCAATGATTGTTAGCTATAATACAAAAAAGCACAAGCGACAAAAGAGAAATAGACTGGACTTTATCAAAATCAAGGTTTTTTGTGCTTCAAAGGACACCATCGACAAAGTGAAAAGAAAACTCAGAGAACAGGAGAAAATACTTGCAAATCATGTTATCTGATAAGGGACTGGTTTCTAGACTACAAAAAGAACTCATAACTCAGTTATGGTCCAATTTAAAAAAACAGAAAAAAGACCCAGATAGACATCTTTCCAAAGAAGAAATATAAACGACCAATAAGTACATGAAGAGAGGCTCAACATCATTAACCATTGGGGAAATGCTAATGAACCTTCACATCCACCAGGAAGACTCTAATCAAAAAGACTGACAAGGGTTGACAAGGATGTGGGGGAAACTGGAACCCCCATACACTACTGGTGGGAGGGCAAATTGCTGCAGCTACTCTAAAAAATAGTTCTAGCAGAACCTCAAACGGATAATATAGAGTTACCCGGAATTTCACTCCTGGGTATATATACCAGAGAGAATCGAAAACTTAAGTCTATCTACACAAAAAGTTGAACACCAGCATTTGTGTCAACAATGTTCATCAACAGCCAAAAAATGAAAACGTTCCAGATACCCATCAACTGATGAGCAGATAAACGGGCTGTGGCTTAGACATACAATGGCCTATTCTTCAGTCACAGAAAGAAATGCAGTGCTGACACAAGCTACAACATGCTGGAACCTTTAAGATATCACGCTGCGTGAAAGAAGCCAGACACAAGAGAAACCATGTATTGTTACGATTCCATTTACGGGAAATATCCAGAACTAGCAAATCCATAATGAGAGAAAGTAAGTAAGCGGTTCCCAGAGGCTGGAGGGAAGAAGAGGCAGTCACTGCTTAATGGGTATGAGATTTCCCTTTGGGGTGATGAAAATGTTCTAGAATGAAATGGGTTATTTAACAGCCCTGTGAATATCTACAAAATACTGAACTGTGAAAAGGGACTTCCACGTTTTAATCTTGATCCATGACTTAACCCCCTTATTTTCTCCATGTCTTCCCACTCAGTATTTTATTACGAAGATTTTAACAGTTCCAGGAACACCTGCATATATACCATTTCATTCTATAATTAACACTTTGCTTTACATGGGCGCCTGCGAGGCTCAGTCGGACCTCTTGACTCTTGATTTCAGCTCAGATCATGATCTCAGGGTGGTGGGATCGAGCCCCACATTAAGCGCCAGACTTAGCCAGGAGTCGGCTTGGGATTCTCTCTCCCTTTCCCTCTGCCCCTCCCCCCATGGGCATGCTCTCTCTCTTTCTCAAATTAAAAAACAATAAAACGTTCACTTGGGGCGCCTGGGTGGCTCAGTTGGTTAAGCATCTGCCTTCAGCTCAGGTCATGATCCCGGAGTCCTGGGACAGAGCCCTGCATCAGGCTCCGCACTCAGTGGGGAGTCTGCTTCTCCCCCTGCTCATGCTCTCTCTCTCTCAACTAAAATAACTCTGCCTTATAGTGTTCCTATCCATTTACCTGTCTACCTTATTTTTGATGTACTTCATAGTCAAGTTGCAGATTATCAATATGGGCGTATTTCTCTCCATATTTCATGTTTTTTGTGACTTTTTCAAAATTTCCCAAGTAGCTCAGCTTCACCAATATAAAAGTGGGTAGAGAGGAACTGCAAACCGCCCCCTTGGGCCCCATGAATCTCTTCAGTGATCCGAGCAGGGTCACCTCTGTGGACAGCCTGGAGCAGATCCTTCCCTGGCTGGAAGTGTTTCCTCCACAGACTTCGGGCATTTATTCAGTGTTTACTGCATGCAAATCACAGCCAAGGCCAGAGTGCGCAGGTAAGCGGACATCCAGCCTTCATTGCTTTCGAAACATTCTCCTCTGCAGACAGAACTTGTAGCGCATCGTCAGTGATGGATTGCAACAGCTGTTCAGATGGGCGTCCTTTTGAGTTACCTGACCCTTCCCCTTTCTTGGACATTTAGGTGATTTCCAGATTTTTTTAAATATCCTGGCAAAGCCAATCACGGCCTCCCTGACAGGACCCTTTCTGATGAGATCTTCCCTCACTGCGGCACCTACTGAAAAGGATGGCCCAAGTCAGGGGTTGGCAAAAAAGCCACAGAGTTGAGTGGTCTGTGCTTTGCATGCCAGGCAGTATCTGTCCCAGGGTTCAACCCCTCTGCTGTAGTGCAAATGCAGTCACAGAAATGGGTGTGGCTGCATGACAATAAAACTTCATGCATGAAAACAGGAGACAGATAGATATGGCCCACAGGCTGCTGTTTGATGACTCGACCTCAAGGATTATGCTCCCTCAAGGATTATGCTCGAATCAGGATAACCGCCATCTAACTAGAGCTGGGTCACACCTAGCCAGGTCACGCAGGCTCTGCTCCCAGGAAGCAAAATCACGACACCAGGCTACAGACAAAGATAAGCCTTGGGCTGAGCTAGAAGGTCACAGAGCCTAAGGTGACCCTCTCGGTCATTGGCCAACAGCTGAGCCATAAAGGGAGGTAGTTGGCGAGAGGATGAATGAAGCCGATGGACAGAAAAGAACAATGAAAACGGAGTTCTTCCCTGCCCCGGGACCTTTGCACGTGCTACCATGCCTCTTTCAGCTCTACAAATGGCAAGGCTTCCTCCCATTCTTTAGGTTTTGATTTAAATAGCGCTTCTCTGTGAGCTCTTCCTGACCATCACCTAGACTGACAGCCTCCCATTAGCCTCATGAGTGATTTTTCTCTACTTATTTGTTTTTCTGTCCCTGTCCCCTCTGCTATACTGTGCATTCACTGATGGCAAGGACAATGGCTGTCTCGGTCTCAGCTATAAGCCCAAGGTGTAGCCCACACCGGACAGTTGTAAATCAACAAAGGAAGGAAAGAAAGGAGAGGTGGGAAGCTCAAAAGACCAACACTGTTCTAGTTCCTATGAATCCTAGTTATACTCCGTATCCTCTTCTTCAAACTCCCTGATCTCTCCACCAGCCCTCTCTGTACCTGCACAGGCCTCATCTGAGCTTCCAAAAAGGGCTCCTTTCGGCACATGCCATGGTCCTCAATCTGGGCTCTAAAACACTTCCCAGTGGCACAGTGAAGCTCCTAAGTCCTGGAATCAACCCCTCAAACAGCCACTGGGCTGGCACAAGGACCATCCAGCAACCCCAAATTCAGCACCTCAATTACTCAGGAAAGCAGACTTTTCATTCTCTTCCTCTTTAGAGGAAGAATGGGACCAGCGCAGCATGATTAACCCAGATAATAGCACACCAGGTTCTCCTACAGTTTTTTCCCTGAGCCTGTGTATGTTTGAGTCTCACAATTCATGAGAATCCTTAAGGTCCCGATGCTGGAAGGAAAACCAATCCGATTAGATTTTTTTTAAGCCTAATGAGGAATCAAAAAATGGGAGTGAAAACAAAAAAAAGTCTGAAAACACTTTTGAGGGCTACGAGCAGGGCAGGAGCAGGACTCGGCAGCACACTGACCATTAAGCCACATTCTCCACCTCGGCAGACGCCAAGGACAGGCTAAATTCACCAGAGCTGGCAAGAAGCTAACAGGCCATGGGCTGGAGGGAAGGCATCTCTTGGCAGCCTCTGCTGAGGCACCAGGAACAGCCAGGACTTGGAGAACACCATGTTCCAATCAAAGCTCCAGCCTAGACCCACAGCGACACGGTTTAACCTTTGTAGACCCTGCTTCCCTCTCTAGTTTGAGAGAGTTCTTATTTTGAAAGCAGAATGCATGAGGCAAAAGCACAGAGTGAGAAGACAGAGGATGAGCTCCTGGCAGGTCATTCTGGAGGAACAACACCAAGGATGGGACAATGAAGGGGACAGGCAGGCTGGACTTACACGATCATGCAGAACATCATGAAGACATTCCATAGGGCGATGAAGATCCGGAAGTATCTGAGGCTCAGTAAGAACTCCCGGATGTTGTCACCTAGAAAGTCAGAATGCATTTTTACATGCACTGCTGATATGTCTGTTGTCACGCCGCAGGCTGCTTCTACAGTTTCCAACCGCCACAATCCCACTGCCCCACATTGCAGGAGTTGCAAAGCTTTTCCTGTGGGTTGCCTCTGCTCCCCAACCCTCGAACTCTAGCAGTAGCTGCCACTGATCAGCCCCTAAAGGCCCTCAGCCTCTGATTGGCTCAGGAAGGGGCACGTGACCCAAGTCAGCCCAATGAGACTCAGTTCCGGGACTTCTGTCAGTCTGCCTAGTGAGAGCCATTCCTGGGGCTTTTGTCCCACCTACTGGAAAAGAGGCACTTGCCTTCTGTCTGTCTTTCGGGACCAGGAAGAACGTAAGCCCAGTCCTTCAGGGCAGGGGGTGACAAACTATGGCCCGTAAGCAAAAAATGTTTTTAAAACTTTTTGATGGTTAAAAAGAAAATGCACAGAATATCTTGTGAGACACAGAAATTACATGAAATTCCCATTTCAATTTCTACAAATAAAGTTTTACCAAAATACACCCATGCCTGCTCATTTATACACAGGCAGACCTCGGAGATATTGTGGGTTCAGTTCCAGAACACTGCAATAAAGCAAGTCAAATGAATGTTTTGATCTCCCAGTGCTTATAAAAGTTGGGTTTACACTACACTGTAGTCTACTAAGTGTGCAGTAGCATAATGTCTAAAAAACAAAGTCAATACATGAATTACAAAAATATCGTAACAAATGCTAACCATCACCTGAGCTTTCAGCAAGTCGTAATCACTGATCGCAGATCAGCAGAACAAATACAACAATAATGAAGAAGTGAAAAAACTACAAGAATTACCAAAACATGACAAAGAGAGACCAAGTGGGGAAACGCTGTTGGAAAAACGCAGCCGATAGGCCTGCTCGCACAGGGTTGCCAGAAACCTTCAGTTAGTAAAGATACAGTATCTGCAGAGCATAATAAAGAAGCACAATAAAACAAGGTATGCCTGTACTTCCCATGGCTGCTTTCAAGAAACAGAGCTGACATGCTGCATCAATGTCTGACCCATAAAGCTGAAAATGTTCATGATCTGATCCTTTACAGAACACTGGGCCCAGCCCTGCTCTAGGGCTATCCTTTGTCAACACAAGCCAGCTTGACAGTAAAACCAACCCAGAAGGAAAAAGAGCTGCAGAGGGTCACAGAGCCCTGAGACCAGATGTGCCCAAAAACAGTTCAACCCTTGGAGGTTTCCATTCCCCCAGCACTGAGGCCTGGGTTTTCCATGCTGGCACATGAAAAAGCATGCTAATTCAGGCAAGCAGAAGGGGGGCTCTGCTTTGATGTTGACTTACGCTAGTCCCCTGGTGCCACAGAACAGAACCCTTCCAAGAGGAAGCAACTTGGTACGTTAAGACTCCAGAGGCGTGGGTTCCAGAACCTTCTTCTAGGGTTTTAATTTGCTCACCTCTCTAATACTCCAGAATGAAATGAATGGGTCCACGTAGGGTAATCTACAAGGGTGCTACCCAAAGTGTCACCTCTAGACCAGGGCTGGCCCCTAAGTCCAAAACACCAGGCAGGAGCTCAGGAATTTACACAGTCACCTGGCACCGCGGCACCATCCAAGCACACGATGGGCACACACAGTCTTGCTGAACACAGTTGAGATGAGTTTGGTATTACCCAACCCCCAGGGAGAGCCACGTGCAGCCCTGACTGCAAATGTCAAACACGGGTCCAGCCCCAGCATGTCTGAGAGGCACTGCTTGACGAGGCCCTTCTCCAGGGGCCTCACAGAAACAGGCTCTCCTGTCATCAACAGATGCTAAGTGAAGGCCACTTGTTCCAGGTAACAGCCAAGTGCAAAGGATACAAGGAGGAACAGGACAAGTATCCCCACCCTAAGAAGTTCACACACAGGACAAAAACTAAACGAGTCATCACACCTGTTGTTCACCACAGCCAGTGCCATGGGAGCATATAATGGGGGGGATGTTAGCCCAGCCCATATGGTGGAGTAGGGGTCAGAAAGTTGCAAGCAAGTGCATAAGCGCCGCTCTTAAACATGGGCAGGAGTTTACTGTCCTTCCACACAGAGTGACTCTGCTGAGTCTCCAGCCTACATATGCCTCAGTTTCCTCCTGTGTAACTGAGGGTGACAAGCAACTAGGAAGATCTCAGCAAAGTGCCTGGCACACAGATGGCTCTTAACAAATGCAGCCGCTACTATCTATCCACTACACTATCAGGGGTGAGCCAGGCCCAGGGAGAGGGGCATTCTCTGCAGTGGCAGCGGTTAAGTACAGAATACCGGCTGGAAGGAAACGGGCAGAGAGCCCCTGATCAGAGGGAAGCCACTGTTCGACTCTCCTTGTCACCATACTCTCACTGCCACCAAGCCCTTCTACTCTCCCACCCACCCGCGAGCTCCGATTTAGATCTCTAGACCACAGCCCCAGGAGTTGGGCCAGTACCTTCCAGATGGGAAAGCAATATAAACTATTGAATGAACATATGAGGAAAAGAATGAATGGATGAACGGTCTAGTGACTGAGGGGACAGCCTCTGGGGCCAGAAAAATTCAGGTTCAATCAGGATGATGTCACTGACTTCCTATGTAGCCATAAGCAAGTCAAGCCACAGCCCTGAACCTCAGTCTCCTTGTCTATAAAATGGAAAAATGCCCTTTACCCTTCAGGGATGGAGGTGGAATACCACACCCACAGGAAGCACTTAGCAAGGCAGCCACTACCAGGTGGGCCCCCAATAAAACAGAGTGGTCTGTCATCTAATTCATTGCTCCCCGGGGTTCCTAATGCTCCATCATGGTACCAACCACCTTGGCTACAATGCCACCGGCGCAGGGGTCCTTCCCTCCACACACTGCAGCTAGAGGGGAAACCCTATCCCTGTCCTCACCTCTCATCACCTCCATCACAATGCCTTGTTTAGGAACTGCTTGTGCCACCCCAGAGCAATACAACCCACAGGCAGGAATTTCATCTGTCTTGTTCTCTGCCATTTCCCCAGCATCCAGGACAGTGGCCACCATGTGGCAGGTGCTCAATAAATGCTTGATGAATGATGCATGGGCACAGAAGTCATGTGCAGGTCCCATCAGGTTTCAAATAGTTACATGAATAAATTCCAGGGCCCCCAGGATAGGTGAGGTCATATGAAGATGAGAGCATTGGGGCTGGGATGATGTAGAGACCACAGGCCCTGCCTCAACGGAGTCCTGTTTTTCTTAATTTCATCCAATAGGTGCCAAGAAATTGCTTAAACCCTAAGCTGTAAGATGTTCAGATTTTTCTTGATAAATCAGCCATCTGTTTTTTATGTGACATCTGATTTACTTAAAAGCTAATGTCGGCATCTAATTAAAATAGGTCTGCCTTACTCTGAAAGCGATGGCTACTTGTTCATTCACACATTCAGTCATGTGGATGGGCACCACAAGGACACAGGAATGGGCCCAAATAAGCAAGAGTGAGAGACAAATATTAGCCAGATGATAGCATACATAAAGGAAAATCATGACTATAAGAAGTTATCTGAGTGGTGACGTATGCAGGAAAGTTTGACAGGAGAAAGTGGGTGACAAAGGTGAGCAGAAGGAACAGCACATCTTCAGGCCCTTCTCTCCCTCTCTCAGTCTCACACACACACACAAACACACACTACTGAAAAAAAAAAAACAACTAAGGTAGAGCTTGGTGACAAAAAATTGTCCTCTCTGAAATGGACCAATTTCAGGGTCCAGAAAGGAGGCCTTACCTGTGCTGGGCTCCCTGGACTCCTCCCCAAAGCCCTGCGTGTCCTTCTTTTTCCTACAAAGAGGAACAAGCAGTGTCCACTTTCGATCCGACATAAAGACCACTCGATCCCCTGGCCCTGACCCCAGATCAGAGGGCCTCGGATACTCAATTTCTGCCCTAGACCTGCAGCTGAGGTGCTGTGTGACTTCAAGTGGTTGAATGCCCCTTTCTGGGCCATCATCTACCTGCCAATCACAGGCCTGCAGCCACTAAGGTGGAGAGGCTGATCCGTGGGTACAGAATAGGGATAAGAATTGGCGGGGAGGAGGCGGGCCGGAGGTTCTCCGGGATGCTAGAAGAGAGATCCCCGGGAAACGGCAGTCTCTATTTCAAGCCACCATGGAGCGAAGGGTCACAGGAAGATGGACCAGAGAGGAGGCGAGGCCAAAAGGAGGGCGGGGGCCTAGGGGCGTGGCCTAGGGCGTGGGGCGGGCTCACGCTCGCGGGGGCGAGGCTACGGGTCCCCTGGGTGGAGCCGCGATCAAAAGGGGCCTACTCACAGCTTAAAGTTGAGCACCGCCCCTGCGTTCATCAGCAGCGTCCTGCGAAGGGAGAATGAGGTTACCTGGGCCGTCCCTCGTCCCTCTCACCCTTCTTACCCCAGCGTCTGGTCCCCCTAATTACCCAAACAGCAGGATGTCCCCGATCATCGTTACGGCCGAAGCGTCCGTCAGAACCGGAAGCGGAAGTCCCGGAGGAGGAGGAGAGAAGAGCACGAGCCTACCAATCTCGAAGCGGCGCTGGCGAGGGTTGGTCCAATCGAAGGCCAAGGCAGGCAGGGTCCCGCCCCCTACAGGCCTAGCCCCTTTAGGAAAGAACGAGCGCCCCTTCTCGCTACGGAGGCCCAGAAGGTAGCGAGAAAGGGCAAGGCGAGAGTGTGCGGTCACCTAGGCAGGACTGCAACCATCCGAGGCGAGATTGGGTTACGCACTGGAGGCGTACCGCGCAGGCGTGAGGCTCCTGCGCGCTGGAGGTTTAGCGGGCCGGGGTCTCCCGAGCGCCTTCCGGAGAAACCCGGCTTCCTGATCACTGAGCTGCACAGAGGAATGGGTCCTGATGCAGTGGGCCCTCCCGGGCATGGATTTCTGCGCGGAGGAGGTTCCTCCTGGGCCCAGTGGAAGGCAGGGATCCTCACTAGGCTGGAGCTACGGGGGGCAGAGGTCCGACCGAGCCCTCCCTTCGGAGAATAGGAATCCCGGTGGGGAACGGAGGTCATGACACAGAGCCCCACAGAGGACTAGGGTCATGAAAGCTCCATAGAGGACGGGGCTCTTGACCCGCTAGGGCACGGGAAGATGTGGTTCACAACTGGTCGAAACCCACAGAGGATGCAGGTCCCTATCCAAGGGCTCCCGAGGACATGGGTTCTAATTGAATCCCATTGGGACAGGGTCCTGACTGACCCGTCCCTTCTGGGTGAGCTCCGTGCTGGAAGGACCGCCCAATGGACAGCTATGCTGTCCAACTTATACCACAGGGACACCCCTGCACCTGCCTTGCTGGGCTGAAGGGGGTCGTGATAGCCCGAAGGACACCCTACTGGGCTTTATGAAACTGGACGGCCCCACGACCCGCCCCGGGGCCAGCGGTCGTCCCTCCTCTCCCGCGGGGGCCGGGTTGGGGGCGGTGCCTGGCGGGCGGGGGCGGGTCCTACGACGGGGGCGCAGTCACCCGGCGGCGGGTTGCGGGGCGTACTGGGCGGGGGGCTAGGGTGGGACCCGGCCGGCCGGCGCGATGGAGCTGCTCTCGGCGCTGAGCCTCGGCGAGCTGGCGCTTAGCTTCTCGCGGGTGCCGCTCTTCCCCGTCTTTGACCTCAGCTACTTCATCGTCTCCATTCTCTACCTCAAGTATGAGCCAGGTGAGCCAGAGCCAGCCGCCCGCCGGGGCTGGCATCGCGGGGCGGGGGGCGGGGGGAAACCTGCGGGTCGCGAGGCGCGGAAGCCCTAGATAATGGCTGGGCACAGTCCCAGGGACTGGTTCGAGGGAACAGCAGGTGCCGGGATCGTGCGGTTCTTCCACTTGGAGTGGGCGAAGGAGGGGGGGAGACAAGGGAGGGCAAGGAGAGAAGCCCCGGGGATGGTGGGGCTGGGGGAGGGGGAGCGGATGCGGGCTGGATGGCAGGAGCGGAATGCGACTGTATGGAGGAGGGGGGACAGGTGCTCGGGAGGGGGCTGGAAGAGAAAGTCAGGGGTCCCGGCAGGGTCGCATGAACTTGGGCAAGTAGCATAGGTCGTGGTGAAGGCGCAGGCGGGGATCATTGGGTACAGTTGTCCTGGCCGCCCGCAGCCGTGACCTCCCTCCCTGCCCTTGGCGCGCAGAGCCGGAGCGGTTGTTGAGTGTCTATATAAGGGCCTGCCGTGCTGGGGGCAGTAATCCGGTTCAGAGAAAGTGACACCGGTGCCCCCGCTCCTCTCCCCTCCTCCTCGCGCAGAGCGAAGCTGCTTCTCCCGCGCCCCACGGGAATTCTTCTTCCAGCGGTGGTGCGGATCCTTTCCACGTAGCAGAATCTGTCCCAGGGCCTGATGATTTGGGGTTAGCTAACCCAGCCAGTTCCAGACCCCCGCGGAGAATCGCAGAAGGAAAGGAAGACTCTGCTTCTTGGGGTTTTTTAAAAGCACTTTTTTAGATGATGGTAAATAGCCTCCTTCGAATGTGGTCTATTTTTAGATAAGGCTCACTGAGTGTTTCTTGTTCATCTCCTAGCGTTTTAACTGTTATAACACCAGCAAACGAAAGGGACTAGAGAATTTAGCTTTAGAAAAGGGATCGGTCATCCGGAAACTTTGTGACCATTTCTCCCACTTAGATGTAAATTCCTCTGTATTCTTCTCTTCTGGCAGGACTGAAGTAGCTTTTTTTTTTTTTTCAAATTATAAAAATAGGTGCTTCTGTGTTTTTAAAAATCAAGCTGAGAAAGGGAAAGGAGAAAAGATCATTACAGTTGATGTGTTGCGGACCCTTGCAGACCTCTCTTCTATGTGTTTATGACCCTGTAGTTAGAGATGGTAAAGCATGATTTTATGCAAATAGGATCATATCCTGCTTGCCACGTGTTTTTGTTCTTTTTTATTTTTGCCCGTCCACAAGCCAGAGCCTATTCTTTAAAAGCTGTTCTGCAGATCAGTTACTTTGCAAAGCAAAATAAGCTTCGTATTGTCTTAGCATGAACACAGGACTGCATTTCCTGCCCAAGACGGATTTTTGGTGGCCCCGGCCAATCCCTGGGCAAGTACCTATTACACCTTGGGAAATCTGAAACTGCGGAGGGCTGGAGCTTCATAGGGATGTCTGGAGGAAAGAGGCCTTCAGGCTGGCTGGGAGTATGCAGAAAGGGTCTAGAAATTTCTGCCAGAGTAAATAAATCATCTGAACTAGAGGTAATGGGGCCTGAAGGTTCCTGAAGGTAGGGAAGGTTCAGTCGTTCATAACCGTAGCTGCTTATTAGGGGCTCTGGGGGCTCTTAAACCCCCATCTCATGTCCACCCCAGACAAATTGAATCAGGATATCTGGGATAGGGCCATCCCTGCGCGCTCATGTTTCAAGCTCCCCTCCTCTGTGATTGCTGCAAGCTGTCAAGATTGAGAAACCCCTGCCCAGTTCAAACCCCCTACATTTGTTACTGAGGAAGTAGGAAATAGTGGCTAAGCTAATTTACATACACAATGCGCCTGTGGTCCCCAGGCTGGGGACAAGTTCAAGATGGTGTCAGCAGAGCACATTTAACTGAATGTGGGACCCTTCTGAACACAGGGTCCTGGGCAGGTAGCACACCTGTGGAGCTAAGAGCCAAGCTGGCTTTTAAGAAAAATCTCTGAATTAGGAGTCGGCTCTGCCTCTACCTCTAAACACCAGGCTGGTCACCACACCTCCATGAGCTTCATTCAGCTCACTCATCTATGAAATAGGCTCGTCGGAACATGATCCTGAACTCTTCTGCAGGGCTATCATAAAGGTATATGGAGAACTTTGTCAGTAGTAGGGTCTAAGGCACTTGGGAGAGGTAGTTACAATTATTTGTAAGGTCACGGGAACATGTGTTTCCTGGGACGCAGGCATTTTCTGGGTCAGGCTTTCATGAGAATCCTGAATGAGGACAGAGCTCCGAGTGTGGTCCTCAGGTGAACAGCATCTGTGGCCCCTGGGAACTGGTTAGGAAATGCAGAATGCCAGTGCGCGCCGCCCCTCCAGACCTGCTGGATCAGAATCTGCATAACATTTAAGGAAGGATGGACTAAAAGAGGCAGGAGCTCCTTAATAGAGCAGGGAGGAGAAGGTCTGGGTCACCTCTAAGACCCCTAGCTCTATGCAAGAAGAGAAAGCAGGGGATGTCAGCTGCATGATTGAATGAATAAATGACAGTCCTGGATACTTTTAGGCCTTGACCTATCCCAAGAACCTTCCAGACCAGTGATTCTCAAATATACCTCCACATTAAATGCACCTGGGGAGCTTTTCAGAACCCTCTTGTTCCTGCAGCATCCCTCCATTTTAATTAGAATCTCTGTGCAGGGCACCAGTGTCACTGTCTTTTTTAAGTTCCCCGGAATCAGTTCTGTGCAGCCAGTGTTGCCCAATCTGTGCACAAGTGACAGTGAGGGCCAGATCATTCTCTGCGGTGGGGGCCGCACGGTCATTTCAGGACATGCCACAGCTCCCTGGCTCAACCCACTAGATGCTGTTAGCACACCGCAGTTGTGACAACCAGAAATGTCCCCAGATACAGTTGCGTCCACTTGAGAACCAGTCATCTAGACCAAGTCTCAAACTCCCAATGCTTTTAAGGGCCGGGCAGGTGATGTATGGGAAGCAGTAAGCCGGCCAGGTGGGGACTGTCCCCAGGTGAGATCCCACCATACATGTCTTCACCTGGTTGGAGCAAGAACCATCAGAAGTGATTTTTTTCAAGGGAAGCTAGAAATGTGATTTACAGTTCCTTATGTGTATATGTTGGCTGTTCAAACATTTTTTTTCTTTTTAAAAAATCGTTTAGGGGCGCCTGGGTGACTCTGTTGTTAAGCGTCTGCCTTCGGCTCAGGTCATGATCCCGGGGTCCCAGGATCGAGCCCTGCATCTGGCTCCCTGCTCAGCAGGAAGCCTGCTTCTCCCTCTCTCACTCCCCCTGCTTGTGTTCCCTCTCTAGCTGTGTTTCTCTTTGTCAAATAAATTTTTTAGATCTTTAAAAAAAATTGTTTAAAAAAATAAAATTTTTTAAATAAAAATAACACTTTTTTCTTTTAAATTAATAGGTTATATTCTAGAGCAGTCTTAGATCCACAGCAAAATTAAGCAGCAAGTACAGTTTTCATGTACTCTGACTTCTCCAACATCAACATTCTGCACAGAGGAATATATTTGTTATAATCAATGAGCCCGTATCATTATTATTATATTGTCACTATCACATATTATCAAAGTCTAGAGCTTATATTAGGGTTACTTCTTGTTGTACATTTGATGAATTTCGCCAGTTATATAACATGTATCCACCATTACATTATCGTACAGCTAGTTTTACTAACCTAAAAATCCCCTGAGCCTCACGTGAACATCCTGTTCCTTCCCACAAACCCCAGACAACCCCCGGATCTTTTCACCATCTCCATAGTTTTTCCTTTCACAGAATATCATAGAATTGGAATCATAACAGTGTGTAGCCCTTTCAGATTGGCCTCTTTCACTTAGCACTATGCATTTGAGGTTCTTCTATGTCTTCTCATGGCTTGAGAGCTCATTTCTTTCCATCGCTGAGTAGTATCCTAGGGTATATGTGCACCATAGTTATTCACCTCCTGAAAGATGTCTTGGTTGCAGGTTGAACATCTAAAATGCTGTGGGGCTAACAAGACAGCTCCCTGAGCCCTGTTTTGAGACCTCTGGGTGAACTGTAAGCTTTTCAAGGGCAGAAGTCAGCCTCTCCTCCAGCCTTCCAACATTCTGTCATGGGAAGAAACCAAGGCAGGCAGCTGAGCTTGAAGGCTCAGGGGAAGACTTGCCATCAGGCCACTGAGAAGCTCTACAAATACACCTCTCATGTTTGGACCTCAGACTAAGTAGTGCAGAGCCATGGCAGTGCTGAAAGTGCCCTGGGGAACCTTGCAGTGCTTCCATAGAGAGCCTTCTCCTATAGACAGGACTCTGACCCCCAGAGAGGGAACGTTGTGATGCCCATCCCAAGCCAGAACTAGGGACGTAATCAGGGCTTCCTCTTCCCTCCACAGGCAGAGCTGATTTTTATAAATCCATCAGCTAAAATTTCCACCCACAAGTACTTTCCATTTCAGTTCAGTTCCAGGAATAACTTGTGCATAATTGCTAAGCACTAAGCAATTTCTTTTTGTCCTCACCAGTGCCCTTTGAAGTGAAGAATAGCCCGAGGGTGGCCACCTCACCCAGGCTCCATTAAGACAAGCACCAGGAACCCCTCAGTTCCGGGCAAACCAGGATGGTTGGTCCCTCTAGATAGCAGCCCCGTTATGTACAAATATACCCACTGAAGCCCAGAGAGAGGAGTGACTAGCCAAAGCTCACCCACCAAGAGGGGAGTGCTTTGGTGGCAAACTGGGGATTGCAACCCACTTTCTCCTGGTTCCTGATGCTGCCCCAAAACCCAGCAAGAGAAACCAGGAAGGAGTATGGCAAAGGGAAGGAGCCAGAGGGAAGGTTCTCGGCACTGCCTTGCTGTAGATCTTCAGGGCAGACCAGTCCCCCATCAGCGTCCATCTCCTTCTGTGTGGTGATGATAAGACTGATCTTGCTCCTCTGAGTTGCTGAGATAAATGAGTTTGGTAATGCTAAGAATCATCTTGATACTCACACACACCGCATCAAATCATCAATACAACTTGGGGAGGAGTACCTCTCATCATCTTTGGAAAGCAAAGGAAGCTGAGTCTGGCGGGGAACAGTCATTTGTTCAAGGCCACACACAGCAGAGAGAGCAAGCAGCAGAGCCAGACCTGGGTCTGACTTTTCTATCAGGACTCACCCTTGGTATAAACAAAGCCTTACTCCCACAACCTGCCCCCACCCCGTGCTCCCTGGCCTCCGTCCCTGGGATGGTCCCAGAGGGTACCAGAATGACCCTGGAAAGAATTCAACCCCTAAAGGTTATTTTTAGATGCAGAGGTATCCATTTCTGCAAAACATGGGTGCCTCACCTGACCTAGCCCTTGCGGGACCCACCAGCTGCTCCAAAGGATTAAGTCTCAGCTGGCAACATTTTAAATAGACACCCCAGAGAAGAGAAGAGAATATTCTACTTCATATGGTAGGACCTTTGTCAATGCTGAGACTTAGGGACAGCCTCGAAGGCAGGGAGAAGATGCACTGTGGGCTTGTAACTCCAGGGTCCGATTGAGGAGGGAAATTTCAATTCCAGCCCTTGTTAGGAGCTGAGCAAAGAAGGGCTTGGGGTTCGCACCTGACAGAAGGAGCAGGACACAGGAAAAATGGTTCGTCCAAGGTCTCATGGTTAGTTGGGGGTGGCGAAGAGAAAGGGGAGTGTTTACAGCTATCTTTCAAACTTTTATGAAGCGTGTTTCCTGATTATAAAATGTAGTTTGTGCGAGAGAATGGATAGATAACTTGGGATCTATTCCTGTGTTGGAATACCTTACAGCAGAGAAAAATAAATTCTGCCCTTGGATATATTGTGCTCAGTGAAAGAGCTAGAGGCAAAAGGCTATGTTATGTGATTCCATGTATATGAAATATGTAAGTTCTGAACATTTTCCTCCCCCCAAAAGGAAACCCCAGCCCCACGAGCAGTCACTCCCCATCCTCCCCTCCCCAGCCCCCTACAGCCATCAGTCTGCTTTCCGTTTTGTGGATCTGCCTGTTCTGGACATTTCATTTTGCTCATATCACATACCATGTGCCCCTTTGTGTCTGACTTGTTTCACTTAGTGTGTTTTCAAGATTTGTCCACGTTGTAGCATGTGTTGGGACTTCATTCCTCTTTAAGGTGGAATGATATTCTATTGTGTGGATCTACCATACCTTGTTTAACCATTCATCTATGGGTGGACATTTGGGTTGTTTCTACCTTTTGGCAATTGTGAATAGTGCTGCTGTGAACACCATTCTTTAAGAGTCTTCCGGAACCTTTTGCTGGGTTCTCGCGATAGGATATAGCATGGTTCTCCACTGCCCACCTCCTGTTCTTGGACCTCTGATCATGGCCATCAGAGACAGGGCAGGTGGTCAGAGTCTCATAAGAGTGCCTGTGGAGCTCTGTGTGATGAGCACCCCATGTCCCTTCTGCTTCTTGCTAGTTTTGATGATTAACTATTTCATACACACAGAATAAAAATCACAGACACCTCTCCCCCCTCCACACAGACTTAACAGATGTGAATATAGATTTGCTTCAGATGGTTTTTTAAGATTTTATGTATGTATGTACGTATATATGTATGTATGTATTTGCAAGAGAGAGAGAGAGAGAGTGCAAGTAGGGGAAGGGGCAGAGGGAGGAGAGAGAATATCAAGCAGACTCCAAATTGAGCACAGAGCCAACTTCATGGTTCTTGAAGTGAAAGACCCTACAGTGACACTGTTCCAAGTAAGGTCACATGCTGAGGTTCCAGTGGACACGCATGCTGGGCCAGAGACAGTGGTCTCCCATACAACTTGCTGCAAGTGGGGATACTGATCCTTAGATCATGTGTGGTTAACAGCTTTCAAGGATGAAGCAAACACATATAGTTGCATAGACAAAATGGTAACTCCATAAATAAATGGAGCAGGGAGGTTTTGTTACAGTGCAGCCCAGAGTGCCCAACACAGCCTCAATGCCTAGGAGGTGTTCTCTCCACATATACTAGAATGGAAGCCCCATGAGTGCTGGAGTTCATTCACTCCCAACTATTTATTGGGCAACTACTATTTGGCGGGCCTAGCGCCGTGCACTGGGGTACAGCAGCAGGTAAAACTGAGGAGGTCCCCATACTCACCAGAGGATTAAGATCAAATCAATCTGTTGAGTCTGTCAACATTATGTATAGATGTTTATGTCAATGGCTTCATCCACGGTGCATGTCATGGAGAGACCAAGCGTTCACATTCACAGCTTAGAGAAAAGGCATCCAATTTCTAGAAACAAAGTGGCATTTTTAAAAAAGATTTATTTATCTTTTTTGAGAGAATGTGTGCGTAGGAGCAGGGGGAGGGGCAGAAGGAGAGGGAGAAGGAGACTTCCCGCTGAGCAGGGAGCCCAGTGTGGGGCCAGATCCCAGGACCCCGAGGTTGTGATCTGATCCAAAGGCAGACACCCAACCAACTGAGCCACTCAGGTGCTCCCAAAGTGACATTTTCAAACAAAAAACGGGGCACCTGGGTGGCTTATTCAGCTGAGCACCCGACTTTTGATCTCGGCTCAGGTCAAGCCAGGCATTGGGCTCACACACAGCCAGGAGTCTGCTTGAGATTCTCTCTCCCTTTGCCCCTCCCTCCACTTGTGCTCTCTCCCATGCACACACACTCTCAGTCTCTCAAAGAAATATATCCTTAAGAAAAAACCTAAAGGGATCATTTCCTTTGATTAGTTTTTGATTAGTAGATCACATGTAACTTTGTCTCATGCCCACAATGAGTGGGTTGTCATTGGATTCAAGGAAATTGTTTAAGGAGAGTTATTGGTACCAGCTCTGTGGCCCTGAGAACTCAGTACCTGTGCCTTACAACTTAATCCTAAAGGCATTTCCTGGAAAGTGGAACTAGTGGGGGAGGGAAGGAATCTAGATGAGGAAATAGTTGGCGCACCAGGATATACCCAGGTAGCAGCTCTGGGGTGTGTCCATAGAGGATTTTGACTGTATTTAACAAAGAGGGGGCAGCTGGCTGGCGCAAGTCAGTAGAGTGTGACTCGATCTCAGGGTTGTGAGTTCAAGCCCTGCCTTGGGCACAGAAGTAACTTAAAAAATAAAATAAAATAAATAATTTAACACATACAGAGTAGGACCTATTTATAAAGATTCTAAAGACTTTAAGTAGTAATACAAAGTGTAAGAATTTGACTAATAGACATTAATCCTATACCCCTAGTGTTTTTTGTAAACTTATTTTTTAAGAACTAGGTTCTTCCCCTCTATTTTAATGTGGGATTTAATGAAGGGTTCTCATGTCCCCTTCATCCAGCTTCCCCCAATGACAACGTGTTACCTAATGTTAGGTCATTACTAAAACCAGGAAATTGACATCGGTACAATTCCATTGACACCAACTACTGACTTTATTCAGCAGTATTTACATATGTTTTTTAATACAGTTCTCTAGTTTTTTAAAGACTTTATTTTTAAGTAATCTCTACACCCAAAGTAGGGCTTAACCTTACAACCCCAAGATCAAAAGTCGCATGGTATACCGACTGAGCCAGCCAGGCGCCCCTATACAGTTCTGCATTTTATCATGTGTATAGATTAATAATCACCACCACATTTGGGATACAGAATGGTTCTGGCACCCCAAAGAAACTCCCTAGTGATATTCCTTTATAGTTATAACCTCCAAGCCCTAACGGCTGGTGAGCACTGATCTACTCTCTCACTCGTCGCCATGGTTTTATTACTTGGAGAAAGTCATAGAAATGGTATCATAAGTATAGAACCTCTTTTTTTTTTAAGATTTATTTATTTATTTGAGAGAGAGAGCATGAGTGGGGGAGAGATGGAGGGAGAGGGACAGAGAGTCTTAGGCAGACTGCAAACTAGCCAACTGAGATGCCCTGGGATGGGGCTCAGGTATCTGGTTTGTTAATTTCCCAGGTAGTACTGATGTACAGCCAAATTGAAGACCAATGTGCTGAACCCTCTTCTTGATGGATGGGCTCCTGTTTCTGTTTGCTAAACAAGCCCATTCTTTTTTTGTATTTTGTTGCCTTGAGTTTATAGAAAGAGTCAGTTGACTCTCATTTATGAGTGTGCATCCTCAGTTACAGACACTGAAATAAGTTACATTTTGTCTGTTGTCTCTTTTGTTTTATAACAGCTTTATTGAGCCGTAATTTATATACCACCCAGTTCACCCATTTTAAAGCATCCCATTCGTTGGTTTTTAGTATATTCGCAGAATTGTACAACCATCACCTCCACGGGAAACCTGTACCCTTTAGCTGTCACCCTCCCATCTCCCCCATTCCCTCCAGCTGTAAGCAGCCTCTAAGCTACTTTCTCTTAGTGTTAAAAATTAAACACCAAGACCCATAATAGAATAAAGTCCACAGGGTCATGATAGCCCAGAGGCAGGAGTGACTGACCCAGCAGAGCAAGGAAGCCTTCCTAGAGGAGGCATTTGTACTTGGCCATTTTTGCTTTTGTGTCTTTGCTCTTTCTATGCCACTAGCTTGTAACAGAAGACAACAAGAGTTGGGGAGGAGGCGGAGAAGTTGGAATCCTAATGAACCACTGGTAGGAATACAAAGAGATGCAGCCACCATGAAAAACTATATGGCAGGGCGCCTGAGTGGCTCAGTGGGTTAAAGCCTCTGGCTTCTGCTCAGGTCATGATCTCAGGGTCCTGGGATCAGGGCCCGCATCGGGCTCTCTGCTCAGCGGGGAGCCTGCTTCCTCCTCTCTCTCTGCCTGCCTCTCTGCCTACTTGTGATCTCTCTCTCTGTGTCAAATAAATAAATAAAATCTTTAAAAAAAACGAGAAAAACTATATGGCAATTCCTCAAAAAATTAAATATAGAATTACCACTTGACCCATCAGTTCCACTTCTGGGTGTATCCGCAAAAGAGTGGGAAGCAGAAACACAAACTGGTATTGATACACTTATGTTCTTAGCAGCATTACTCACCATAGCCAAAAGGTGGGAACAACTCCAATGTCCACTGATGGATGAGTGGACAAACAAAAGGTGGTATATCCATACAATGGAGGATATTCAACCTTAGAAAAGAAGGAATTCTGACACCTGCTGCAATGTGAGCAAACCTTGAACATTATGCTGAGTGAAAGAAGCCAGACACAAAAAGACAAATACTGTGATTCCACTTACATGAGGTCCCTAGAGGAGTCGAATTCACAGAGACAGGGAGTAGATGGTGGGAGCCAGGGGCTGAAAGAGGGAACAGGGAGTTAGGGATGGATGGTGATGGTGTTTGCACGACAGGGTAAATGTGCTTCATGCCCCTGAGCTGTGTGCTTAAAAATGGTTAAAGTAGCACATTTCATGTATATTTTACTGCAATAAAAAAAAAAAAAACATGTAAAAAGGAGAGAAGAGGACAGGCATGAGCTTGTAGGGACCTTGGTGTCAGCCCAAGGCAGGAGCAGCCGCATGGAAGCGTTCCCACCTGTACACTGCTCCCTCCTCACGCTGCCCTCTCTTGTAGGGATAATGAGAGGGACCGCTTTGCTGTGGTTATCAATGAAGATTTAGCAAATCCTTCATATAAATGTAAACCCAGGGTCTGAGACCTGGAGGTGCTTGCTAAGTGGGACCTGGCATTACCATCATTGCCATGTCTCTGAACACAGAAGAGAGAGCCCCGACCCAGCTCTGCCTTTTCTCTGTGTGACCTCAGGCACGTGTCCAGCCTCTCTGAGCCTGGGTTCTTCCTCTGAAATGGGCAAAGCTGTAAGGCAGCTGAATTAGGATGGGCTGAGCAGAGGGCATGGGGACAAAGCATGCCCTTGGCACTCTGGTGATGGCGGGGGACACCCCCGTGCCCCCCAGGAGCAGTCGAGCTGTCCCGGCGCCATCCCATGGCGTCCTGGCTGTGCGCCATGCTGCACTGCTTCGGGAGTTACATCTTGGCTGATCTGCTCCTCGGGGAACCCCTGATCGACTACTTCAGCAACAACTCCAGCGTCCTGCTGGCCACAGCCGTCTGGTAAGCACTGTCCGACTGGTGGGGTGTAAGAGAATAGAGTTGAGGGCAGGGGTGACCCAGACACCTGGGAGGTGGGGGCTAGGGGGTTGGAGGAAATGGGACCCATCTGTACAACCTCCACACGCTGCTGTCCACTGCCCAGCTCTGTCCTGAGCCCAGAAAGCCGGGAAGGGGGATCTGGACACAACCTCACCCCTCAGGGACCCCCGACGGTCTGTCTCTCCCTGACGTTCTGCATTCTCTCCCCAAAGGTACTTGATTTTCTTCTGCCCTCTGGACCTCTTTTACAAGTGTGTCTGCTTCCTGCCTGTGAAACTTATATTCGTGGCCATGAAGGAGGTAGTGAGAGTCCGAAAGATCGCCGTGGGCATCCATCATGCCCATCACCACTACCACCATGGGTGGTTCGTCATGATTGCCACCGGCTGGGTCAAAGGTAAACAGGACCGTGATGACAATGGGAAATCACCTCGGCTGAGAAGCCCCGCTCAGGGGTTCATGTCAGGCACCCAGGTTGGCACAGACATTGCTCTAGGCTAAGAGGGCCGCTGTGGGAGTCCAGCCTCGTTAGCCAGCAGCTTTAGAGTGAATGGGAAGATTCTTCCAGAATGTAACTGTCAGAGATAAACAGGACCACGAGACAAAGATGGCTGTCTCTCAAGTAGGTGTCCTCAACTGCGAAACTACTGATGTTTGGTGCCAGCTCATCCTCCATGGTGGGTGCTGTCCTACGCGTGGTAACGTGTTGCCCAGCATCCCTGGCCTCCTCCCACCAGACGTCAGTAGTGCCCACCTGTGTGACAACCGGAAATGTCTTTTATCTCCTTTGATTCTTAAGACTCTGCTTTAGGAGAAATCTAACATCATCCCGTGTTTACTGAGAAGGGAAATGAAATGACTTGCTCGTGGTCACACAGCTAAGGGGGTGCAGCTACATTTGACCCCAGGTCCTCAGAATTCAACATCCACATTCTTAACTGCTTTGAAGTCCTTTTCCTTCCCCTCTAGCTATGCTAAGAGGCAGGCCAAGATAGACTCTAAAGCAGAAAATGTTATTCAAAGAGGGACATTTTATAATGATGGGTTAATCCACTAGGAAGGTAGAACAATTATAAACATATATGTACCTAAAAACAGCACCAAAATATATAAAGCAAAAACTTAGAGAAGTTAAAGGAGAAATAGACAACGCAACAATAATAGTTGTAGAGGTGGAGCAAGGAATAACAGAAAGACAGGGAAAGAAGGCTCGAGCAGGTGCTAATGCCACGGGGCTCCGTATCCCTGCTCCCTGATACCAAAGTGAGGGCTGCCAAAATGCCGGGGCCTACAAGCACACTCCACTGAGCCATAGTGTACGACACATGGGGTCGGATCGTGCTCTGTGGTGGAGACTCTCTTGTGCGCTGTAGGATGTTGAACAGCATTCCCGGCCTTAACCCACCAGTAGCAGCCCTGCCCCAGTTGTGACAACCAAAAACATCTCCAGGTATTTCCAAATACCTGCTTGGGGGCAAAATCACTCCCGATAAGAACACCTGGTCCAGGTGCATACCAGGCACTTCAGCACAGCCATTCGTAGAGTGGGTGTTCAGGTCCCTTTAGCCAATACATTTGGGGTAAATGAGAAGATTGTTCTAGAACTTCAACCATTATGTCCCATATGGGTCTCCTTATTCGCTCTCCAGGAAGCCTGTATTATAGAACAAATTCCCCAGGGTATAGCAGGCCTCCCAGAGAGTAAGTGGCTTAAGAAAGATTGAAAGTTTAGAACCCCGAGGAGAAGGAAGACTAGGATGGGGAGCCTTCTAGAAGCCTTATGCACAGTTCAGGGTTCTGGACTAAGGCCATCAGGGCAGACAAGCCAGATTTGTCTAACATATACCTTACAGATGAGATATGAACTCAATTCCTTCATGCTGATTTTACTCCAAATATGCCATGAGACCCTCCTGAGCCTCAGTTTCCCTACTGCAGCTGATTATCATACACCCAGGCTCAGTGTCCCTCTGGAGAAGACTCTAGGAGCAGTGAAGCTGCTTCCTTGGGAACTCAGCCAAGAAGAGTGGGGAGCTGGAGGTGGCAGGCTCATTCAGGAGCACCCTGTCTCCTAGGCTCTGGCGTCGCCCTCATGTCTAACATTGAGCAGCTGCTCCGAGGGGTCTGGAAGCCAGAGACCAATGAGATCCTGCACATGTCCTTGTGAGTATCCCATTCCACCCCCCCCCCATCCCTCCTGTATGTACAGGTGCCTCCTGGTACAGGTGCCTCCTGGGCCTGACCCTGGGTTGGATGCTCCCATTAACTTAGAAGCCCCAGCCACTAATTCTAGTCTTCCAGAAGCTTCCAGGGGTCATGGAGCATCCATGGAGCAGAAGGGGAGCCATGACTCTGCCTAGGGGGGAGGAGCCTGCAGAGCTGCAGGGAGATGAGATACTTGATTTGGGTTTTGAAGAGCAAGTAGGAGTTTTCTGGCAAAGGGAAGGGGGCCCTCTGGACGGAGGCCAACACCTCTGCCAACTGTCAAGTGAGAAAAGAGCAGTGATTGTGCCTGGTTCTGCAGGGTCAGGGTACAGAGTGTGGGTGGGGAGGAGTACAGAGCATTGGTGGAGCATGTGTGGCACAGCGTGTGGGTGGGGAGTGTGGCTGGGACTAGGTGTGCAGGACCACAGGGCAGCGCCCAGGACCCAGCCTAGGGTCCCATGCTACATTTAGCCTGTACAGTTTTAAAAGACCTCATTGGTTTGGGCTAAATTTTCTCCCATTCTACAATAAAGACAGTGACAGCCATTAAAATATGATAAAATTGTTAAAAAGGCTCACCTATATGCCAAAGAAAATTCCCATTTCACACTTCAGGAAAGAGCGTTATCTCGTTTCGTCCCTGCTAGAGGTCTGTTCCTACCCTCAGTTCACCAACAAGGAAACGGGGACCCAGAACGTTGCGTTACCCGCTACCAAGTGGGCAAGTGTTTTCCCCTGGTGCATTCTGTTTGGGCCTCATCAGCTGAGGGTAAGGACTCCAGGGCCTCACACTTATTACCTTCCTGGTCCTGGTACCTGGTGAGTGCTTTGGAAATATCAGGGGAGAGCACTGAGCCACAGACATCGGGAGCAGAAGTCACAGGTCTCTCTTCTGCAACAAGTTAAAATATTGTGAACCTATCCCATAAGAAAGGAAAGAGACACCATGTGTTGTAATCCCGCCTTCTGGGGGACTGTGCCGGTGTCCAGTGTTTTATTGGGGTTTGGCCACACAGACATAGCTGACCGCCTGCATGCCTGACCCATGTCCTTGTGAGTCAGCCCTCCAGAGGTTGAATTGATACCACGTGGCCTGAGACCCCACCTTAAATCACATCATTCCTAATTGGTATGACCCAAAGTCCCTTAGTGAGCAGACACACTCCTTTCAGGCAGGACATTTCCAGGGCTGAGAGGAGACCTCCCAGGAACCAGGCAGGAAAGCCACACCTCTCTTTGGGCCAAGTTAACCCTTTACTGTGCAGGGAGACCCCACCTTATCTATGCCACGTAGGCAGCCTCCTCCCTCCCGCTCCGGGGAAGCTGGGATGGGAGCTGGGACCAGCAGTGAAAAGGCGGAGAGGGGGTTCTGGGCCAGAGAGAAAAGGCCTGAACTACAAGGGCCTCACGGTGACAGAGGCTGCCCTCTCCAGCCCCACGAAGGCCAGCCTGTACGGAGCCGTCCTCTTCACCCTCCAGCAGACCCGCTGGCTCCCGGTGTCCAAAGCCAGCCTCATCTTCATCTTCACCATGTTCATGGTGTCCTGTAAGGTAAGCCGTCCTGCCCTGCCCCACACCAGCCCACACCTTCCAGGCTGGGAGCTCAGACTTGCAGTCTTATGTCCCAGAATGGACAGCCGTAAGGTAGGGGGCCGGGGAAGGGGTCCCGATCGGTCTGTGCATGGGAGGAAGGTCTGATAAGAGGAGTGTTCAGCATGTGGGGACAAGGTAAGGAGAATTAAGGCCTTCTGGGCACAGGCCCAGGTTGGGCAAAGGCCAAAAGTGGGTCAGAAATGCATGGAGTCTGGAGAATCGGGGCCTTGTGCCTTGGTGGTGGAGAGCTCAAGGACAACACCCGGGAAGGCACACTCAGGACCCCAGGAACTCGGGCTAGACCAGGAATGCTGCTGATCTGATCCTGAGGCCCTGACCTGGGGTTAGCTCACCCAGGAGGGGTCTTCGGGGACCACACTGTCCTCCCTCATTGATCTGGAGAGCTCTGCTGCTGGCTGTGGGAGGGGTCCCATTGGCCACTGAAAGGGGGAAGGGAGTGAGCTCCCCAGGCCAAGCACTGTTCCTCTGTAAGCCCAGGTGTTGGGGGGCCCCTGAGGTGAGGGGGGAGATCAACTGTTGCTGTCTGGGGTTTCAGCACCAGAAGTCCTGTATCCCAGGAAACCTGAGATAGTTAGTCACCCTCCTGGGGGTACATAAAGCCAGAGCGATGGGTCTTGGCTACCTCTGACCTTGACCTGGCTTACCTTCTCTCCCCTCTTCCCTCCCCTCACCTCCCACCTTGCTTTCTGCTTTGGTCTCCCTCTGTCTCTCTTGCTGTCTCCCTGTTACCCCACTTTAGGTGTTCCTGACAGCCACTCACTCCCACAGCTCCCCTTTTGATGTTCTGGAGGGTTACATCTGCACTGTGCTATTTGGGACCGCCTGGGGGGGCGACCATCACCACGACAACCATGGTGGGCCCCATGGTGGCGGCGGGCCCGGCTCTCCACACTCAGCCCTGCCTGCTAAGTCCAAGGAGGAGCTGAGTGAGGGCTCCAGGAAGAAGAAGACCAAGAAAGCAGATTAGTGGGTGGCCCAGAGGCCTTGAGGGATGCCAGAGAGAAGACCCCGACTCGGGATCCTCAGAGCTGGTGAGGGGACATCCTGGGCTCTGCTCTCCCCTCTCTGGGCCTTGACCTAGCAGTCTGCAAGCTGGGGCCATGTGGGGGGGTTAAATGAGATATGGGGGTGAGGGCCATTTGTAGAAACGGAGGGGTCCCTCTGTCAGGCCACCATACCGACACGGCTTTATTTGGGGGGAGACCCAGAGCATCCTGGCAGTGGCCCCAGCCAGAAACCCTAGCAGTTATAGTCTTGGTTCTACTGTTGCCTCTCTAAAATTACATCTTGACTCTGGAAGAACTTCAAGTCAGGTTGAGACTCATGAAATTGATGGACAATTCCTAAGCGTCTGCTATGAGGCAGCTGCTGTGACTTCTGTCTCTTCGTCCCACTCCTCCTGGGTGGCGCTGGGCAAGCTGCCTCCTCCGAGCCTTGCATTCCCCATCTGTATAGTGGAGACCCCCCGCCCTCCTCCGTGTGGGAGTGCTGGTGCGCAGCCGGACATGAGCCAGCCTTAAAAACTCTTAAGCACCATGCGGTCGGGAGGGGAGGCCTTGATGGATGTTCCTCGTGCTTGAGAACGGCTTTGCATTTTAGATTATTTGTGTTTGTGGGATAGGAGAACCCCCACAAGTTACGTGGCACAGGGGAGCCTTCAGTAGGCACATCTGGGCCCGTCCTAAGAGCTTAGGGGGGTGGGGAAGGCGTGTTCTGATCTTTGGCTTCAGGCCGCCCCTAAACCAAAGAAACATAGCTAGCTGGGCAGGGGTGCCAAGATCCAGCTCCATCAAGGGCCTCCGAATGCTTGCCGTTGGGCCCTAGAAGCTTCAGGCCTCCCTCCTGCTGGTGTCCTCCACTGCTTAGTCATTCAGAGGAGTCGGCTTCCTGTGTGCCAAGCCTTGTGCTGCTGCTGGGCGGGCCCAGAACGTGCTTCAGGGTGAGTGAAGGGAATGGTAGGCGAGGTGCCCTGCCCCCCCCCCCCACCGGCCACTCAGCCTGCATTACCAGGATCAACTAGGTGTGGCCAGTCTCTGGTGGGGTTTGGGGCCAGACGGGGTGGCTTAGAGCTGTCCCGTGCACCGGGGGATCAGAGCAGCAGCCTACAATGGGGGGTCAGCATGCGGGGTCCCAGGTATTGCCCAGCTGTTGGGAAAGTGCCTTGATCTGCTGACACCTAGGTCTGGAGGCTCCAAATGCTTCCTCTTGCATGTTTATCAAGGCTCCGCATGAAGGTTCAGCAAATAAATCTGTTGTGAAAGAAGCATGTTGGCCTGGCTGATTCATTCCTGCTCTTTCGGCCTCGGGGCACAGTAGGGTTCTGTGTCCTTAGAGACCCTGAGAGTGTCCAGGGAGATGAGGCTCATGGAAGCCCCCAATTGCCAAGAGATGTGGCCTGTGGGTGGACTTCAGATATTACTGTGCCACCAACAGGTCATGTGGCCTCCTCTTCTCCAAGGCTGTTTGCTTGGGGAATAGGAGGTCATGATTATCACTGCCCTTTATAGACAGGTGGGAGAATTAACGAGGTGATTGGGGTTTGCAGCTAAGAGTCTGTGCAGGACCCTATTAAGAGAACAACTTGGCAATCACATATCTGATAAAGGGATTATATCCAGAATATATAAAGAAGTCCCAAAACTCAATAAGAAAACAAACAGCCCAATTAAAAATGAGCAAAGGATTTGAATGGACGCTTGGCCATGGGGAATATACAGATGGGATCTTTAAAAGCACATGAAAAGATGCTCAATATCCTTAGCCATCAGGGAAATGGGTTGGAAGTTACCCATTACACTCTCAAGGATGGTTAAATCCAAAAGACTGGCTATACTGAGTGCTGGCAAGGATGTGGAGCGATGGGAACTCTCTTCCTCCCAGGGGCAGGACTATAAGGTGGCACAGCCACTTTGGAGGACAGTGGCAGTTCCTTAAAAAATTTCCAGGGTG
>PITA01014809.1:0-52320 GCA_004023965.1 Spilogale gracilis | reverse complement strand
GGGAGGAGATGGGAGGTAGAGGGTTGGGAAAAGAGAAGGAGGAGGAAGAGGGAGTAGCAGGAGGGGTTAGCAAGAAGGGGAGGGTAGGGAGGGGTGTGGAGAAGAGGGATACAGAGGAGGATGAGCATGGATGAGAAGGGGGGACAGACAGGAATAGGAGAGGACAGGTGAGGAAGAGAGGATGGGGCAGGGAGGAGGTGGGAGAGAGAGAATGAATGGAGGGAGGGAGGGAGGGAGGGAAAGGAGGAAGGGAGAGAGGAAGGGAGGGAAGGAGGGGAGAAAGGGACAAAAAAGAGAGGGCCCTGGGAATGGGGAGAGAAAAAGAGAGGGAGGGAATAAGGGTCAGAAGAGGGTGGGTAGATGGGGTATGGGTAGACAGTGAGGGGAAAGACAGAGTATAAGGGAAGAAAAAATTGGGGAAAGAATGGGGGGTAAGAAGACAGCATGCTACTGGCACAAAAACAGATACAGACCAATGAAACAGAGTAGAGAATCCAGATATGGACCCTCAACTCTACGGTCAAATCATCTTTGACAAAGCAGGAAAAAATATCCAGTGGGAAAAAAACAGTCTCTTCAATAAATGGTGCTGGGAAAATTGGAAAGCTCCTATAGAAGAATGAAACTCAACCATTCTCTTACACCATACACAAAGATAAACTTGAAATGGATGAAAGACCTCAATGTGAGACAGGAATCCATCAAAACCCTAGAGAAGAACATAGGCAGTGACCTCTCTGACATCGGCCACAGCAACTTCTTTCAAGACACGTCTCCAAAGGCAAAGGAAACAAAAGAGAAAATGAACTTTTGGGACTTCATCAAAATAAAAAGCTTCTGCACAGCAAAGGAAACAGTCAACAAAACAAAAAGGAAACCCACAGAATGGGAGAGGATATTTGCAAATGACACTACAGACAAAGGGCTGGTATCCAAGATCTATAAAGAACTACTCAAACTCAACATCCAAAAAGAAAATGATCACATCAAAAAATGGGCAGGAGACATGAAGAGGCACTTCTCCATAGAAGATATACAAATGGCTAACAGACACATGAAAAAATGTTCATCATCATTAGCCATCAGGGAAATTAAAATCAAAACTACATTAAGATATCACCTTACACCAATTAGAATGGCCAAAATTAACAGGACAGGAAACAACAAGTGTTGGAAAGGATGTGGAGAAAGGGGAACCCTCTTACAATGTTGGTGGGAAGGCAAGTTGGTGCAACCACTTTGGAAAACTGGGGAGATTCCTCAAAAAATTAAAAATAGAGCTACCCTATGACCCAGCAATTGCACTACTGGGTGTTTACCCCAAAGATACAGATGTACTGAAAAGAAGGGCCATATGTACCCCAATGTTCATGGCATCAATGGCCACAATCGCCAAACTGTGGAAAGAGCCAAGGTGCCCTTCAACAGATGAATGGATAAAGAAGATATGGTCCATATAGACAATGGAATATTATGCCTCCATCAGGAAAGGATGAATACCCAACTTTTGTAGCAACATGGACCAGACTAGAGGAGATTATGCTGAGTGAAATAAGCCAAGCAGAAAAAGTCAATTATCATACGGTTTCACTTACTTGTGGAACATAAGGAGTAACAGGGAGGACATTAAGAGAAGGAAATTAAATGTGAATTGGGGGTAAATCAGAGAGGGAGATAAAGCATGAGAGACTGTGGACTCTGAGAAACAAACTGAGGGTCTTAGAGGGGAGAGGGTAGGGGGATGGGAGAGCCTGGTGGTGGGTATTGAGGGCACGTATTGCATGGAGCACTGGGTGTGGGGCATAAACAATGAACCTTGGAACACTGAAAAAATAAAGCAAATTATTTAAAAAGTGGGGGGTAAGGAGAAGGTGTAAGTAAAGGGGTAGGGACAGAGGGTGTTGGGGGAAGGGTAAGAGAGAGGGCAGGGCAGAGTGGGGAGTGAGGCAGAGAGGTGGGAAAAGAGAGAGGGTGCTGGGGGAAAGGGTCAGGAAGAGAGGTGGGGACAAAGAAAAAAGTGAGGGGTGAGAAGGTGGCAGGGAGAAGGTGGGGAGAAGGTGGGAGAAGGGATTACTTGGAAGGCAGCAGAGGAGGGAGACACATCAGGGGAAGTGTGAAGGAAAGAGGATAGGAAGGTGGGAGAGAGAGATGGAGTAGGGGGAGTGAGGTATGAGCGATAGTGAGGGAACCAAGAAAGGGGAGGGGAGGGGAGGAGAGAAGGCGTGAGGTTGGAGAGAAGCAGCAGGCCAGACCTTTGGGTGCCAGTCCCCTGCCCCCTTTTCCCTTCATCTCTCCTACTGGACGGTTCATTGGTCAGGCAGTGGCTGTTTTTCACAATGTCTTCATTTCTTCCTCCATTTAAAAACCCACAGGTTCCCTAAAAGAACCAGATAGTGTCACAACTGTACCCCACCCCCACAGCGTGCTATCATCAAGCCATCCAAATGCCCCCAAAGTCACATCCACACATTTTTACGTGCTGCCAATGCAAAAGGAGAAACCAAGGTGAGTTACACGACTAGGGTCTCAAAGGATAAAAATAACCCTCTTACTCACTTGGAAGCACAACTGGGCCTGGTGTGGCCAGGAGCCCTTCCTCAAGGGAGCCTCATGAAACGGACTCCAAAGGTGGATGGAGCATCCTCAAAGGCCCTAGCACCACCTCACACCAGTCACCCCTTTGTCAAGAGAAAGCCAGGAAAAATGGGCACAGGGCACTTTCGGGTATCCTGGCTTACGGCTTTCTCGCATCCTCATTTATAATGTCTGCCCCAAGAGTGAGCCCAGGGCTCCCCGGGGCCCGGGTCTCACCAGCACTGCTCCCAGGGGCAGGCTGTCCCAGGGCCTAGCACACACCTGGCACCAAGGAGACCCTCCTTAAACATTTCCACAGGGCCGGAACTGGGCTCGCACTTCCCCTCACTGGAGTGGGCCCACAGCAGCCTGTGTATCTTCATGGGGCACTGGCTCCACTGGGCTCGGTCTTGCTAATGGGAATTTGCGACTGGGATAATCAGTCAAATTCCTCTTAACAAGTGGATGGAGGGCACCTGGGTGGCTCAGTGTTAATGCCTCTGCCTTCGGCTCAGGTCATGATCCCAGGGTCCTGGGATCAAGGCCCGCATAGGGCTCTCTGCTCAGCGGGGAGCCTGCTTCCTCCTCTCTCTCTTTCTCTCTCTCTCTCTCTCTCTCTCTCTCTCTCTCTCTCTCTCTCTTTGCCTGCCTCTCTGCCTGCTTGTGATCTCTCTCTGTCAATTAAATAAATAAAATCTTAAAAAAAAAACAAGTGGGTGGAACTGTGGCACACAACGCACCCCATGAATGAGTTGCACAAAGAGAAAAAAGAGGACGGGGCAGGGAGGAGAGAAGGCCAGATGGCATGTGGGGCAGCTGGCCTCTCCCTGGTTCCGGGGCTTGTTGGGGACCCTGGGTTGCATGAGAGGGCCCTGTGGTCCTGTAATAAACCTCCCTTTTCAGATAGCAGGCTCTACTTGGTTTCCTCACTTGAAGAAAGTCCTTACTGCGCGGCGTGTGTGCACACAGATAGGAAGCAGCAGACAGTCCTAGCCCAGTAGAGGAACGGGGTCCCATCAGTTAAGATCCAGGACAAAGTTTCTACCAGTTATGAAACCCAGATCAGTTGAGACTTTGGGGTGCACAGCAGAATCTCCTAGGGAACTCTTCCAAAATATGCCTGTCAGTCCATCAAAATCTGATGAGGAGGACACAGGCGTGGTGTTCTGACACACATTCCCCAGGGGAGGAACCCACCAGTTACAGAGAAGTTCTATCCGTTCATTCAGGCGCCTGGGCGGCTCAGTCAGTTAAGGCTCTGACTCTTGGTTTTGGCTCAGGTCGTGATCTTGGGGTCCTGAGGTCAAGCCCCACATCGGGCTCAGGGCTCAGCACAGCCCAGAGTCTGCTGGAGATTCTCTTGCTCTCCCTCTCCCTCCCTCTCTGCCCTCCCCTGCACACTCTCTAAATAAATAAATCTTTTTTTTAAAAAGAAGTCCTATCAGTAATTAATCATGACGTAAAAAGGAAGGAGAAGTAACGGAAATGTCTGTCTGCGGTACGGGCGTGAGCTCTGCCAGGAGAATTTGGGAGAAAGAAAACACAGCCTGGGGTCGGGGGGCTCACCGGGGAACTGCAGGCCTGGCATTGGGAAGGAGACCTGTCACTGAGAGCACTTTTCAGCTTTTGAATTTTGAAACATGTAGATGTATAACCTCTTCGAGAAAGTAACTTTTAAAAATGTTTTTAAAATTTCCCCAGCAAGCAGCTGTAGTCTCGAGGCCCAATAAGCAGATGAGCACTGTAAACAGCTTCCCTTCGCAAATTTTGTTTTCAGTTGGGGGGCCCTCTACTCCTACTTTTCCCAGGCCCCTCAAAGCTAATTACGTTCTTTTCATTTCTTTTCTGACAATTCAAAGGTAGCAATTAAGCCAAAACCTCACCATCGATTCGCAGCACTCGCTCTGCCAGCCTCCCGAGGTGCCAACAACGAGCTAACTGACAGACTGTATGTGGGCTGACACCTCTGCTGTCCATCTAATATTTTATGGAGAACAAAAGGGCAGTGAGAAATCACTAGTTAAGTGATGAAAAACTATCCCATTTTGTTCATTGTGAAGAGGGGTTTTGGGTTTTGGTTTTTGAATGATCAAAATAGGAGGAAGGTAATGCCCATTTATGAAGCCATTCATGTCAAATGAATTTTACCCAAAAGCTAGCAAGTGAAAGGTTCAAGCAGAAGGTAGCATCCAGAACAGTCTGGTGAAGAAAATGAATATCCATGAAGCTGGCTAAGAGCAGGGGAGCAAAGCCAGGAAGGCCTTTTCCAGTTCTTATCCAAAACATCGTCCAAGCACCTCCTTCCAGCTCTAGGCACAAAAATGAGAACTAGTTGGAATAATTAGGGAGGACACTAAGCTAATTAAAGACTTTTCACACAGGGAGTGGGTGTATGATGGATAAAACTAGCGCAGCCCCAGAGGACCAGACCTAGAACAGGGCCCCAAGTCTTCCAAGTCTAGAACAGTCCAGAAAAATCCAGCAAAAACACAAGGCCTGGTGTTTGCATACTGACTGATAAGAAGTTGAAATTTAAGGAGATGGTGATTTAAACTACCTATACAGGCTATACCTGGGCACTTAAGGACTTAAATTTGTTAGGCAAAATGAGCAATTAATGACCAATTCAATATTTATAGGATTTAATCCAAGACACCGAGGAAGAAGCAGCAGTATGAACTGAACAGCACTTCACCTGTCCACTCCGTCCGGCACCTGGGGGCAGACCAGCCTCCTGGGTGGGGGGGGACTTCCGCGGCTACTGGAAGGAAACCAGCTTAAGGCCTTTACTGGCCTTTTCTTGCCCACTGAATACAGTTCAGTGAGAACACGTATCAGTGAGGATTTTTTTGTTATTAGTGTTTTTTTCCCTCCTGAGGCTAAGTATAGGCAGTTTATCACTGCACTAAGGTCCATGAGCTACATTTTACTTTGTTGAAGCGTCCCCTAATGAAAACTATAGGCTTGTCTGTAAGCTATTTACCATAAAAATAACAGTCAACTTGAAAGCCAAGTAATCATAGTCACCCAGGATGCCAGTGTGCCTTGGCCAGCTAAAGAAATTCAGGCAAAGAAAAGGTACAACTCTGTCAAGCCCCTATGCAGATTTGAGAGATCAGTTTGGCCTCGTGGTGCTTCCTCCTATGACTGAAATATCCTCATGAACCACAGTCATTGCCAAGGAAGTTACCCAAGTCACTAACTCGCAAATGCTTTAGGATGGAAAAGGAAATTCACAATTCCCCCACAGGATGACAGGGATGTAACAAGGGGAGGTGACTAGAGAGATAGAGCAAAGATGAAGTGACTCTCAAAAGGAAACATTAACTAAAAACATGTAAAAACAACAAAGCCATACTTTCCCTTTCTCGGTATTCCTTTGGAATCTTAACTGGGACCCTTGGGCGTCCACCAAGTGTTCTCCAAAATGCCTGGGTGGCCAGGAAGCCCCACCGGACGTGGATTCTATCAATCCACGTTAGATGCCTGCCAGGGAGGGGGGATGAGAAACTTTCAAAGCAGCCAGTGGGGTTGGCAGCACAACACTGTGAACGTACGTAATGCCTGCTCGACAGCGGACGCAGAAGTGGTTAACATGGCAAATTTTACCACGATTTTGAAAATGAGTAATGTAATATACCAAAAACCACTGAACTGCACACTTCAGATAAGTGAATTGTAAGATATGTGAAGTACATCTCAATAAAGCTTTTTTTTTTAATTTACCAGGGAAACAGCCTGTAGAAAGAGCCTCACTGAGGGGAGCAGAGGCCTGACATTTACTAAGCGCCTACCTGTATGTGTGGCTAGTTCTTTCCTATTTGAAGGAAGCTGGGTCCTGCAGCCCGAGGACCATGTCACTTTGCCTCTCAGAGTCTCAGTCTCAACATCTGCTGGTGTAGGCTGCCCTGACTGCCAAGGACCTTTCCAGAGCTTCAGCTGCAGGGACCGATGTGTGAGTGGCAGAAGGACCCACCATCTGCCACTCGGCACATAAGCTCATCCCACTAGGAAGGCAGAACATCAGGGAAGCCAAACACGGGAGAAATAAGTTTACAGCTCTGCGACCCAGGTATTGACAGAAGAGGGGCATGAGCTGTGTTAAGACACTTTCTACTTAAAGAACGAAAAGGTGAAAGAATGACAAAGAGCCCTGCTTCCCAGTGACTTCCTGGTTTATTCATAAAACAAGGGCTGTGGCTACAGATGAGACCTTGTGTCCAGAGCAGCTGATGACAAAGAAAGAGAATGGCGCTTCAACCGTCTGGGTAACACTCAGGGCAGGCTTCCCCAACTTGTGGGGGCGGACAACTGCCAGGCGCTGTCCCGTACACTGCAGGATGTGTGGCAGTGCCCCTGGCCCCCGGCGTCCAGCCCCCAGATGCGAGTACTCCGCCTCCCCCTACCAGCTGTGACGACCAAGTGGCTCCGAACGTTGTCAAATGTGCCCTCTGTGGGGCAAAATCGCCCCCGGCTGAGAACCACTGCCAGAGCGAATTTTCTGTCTTGAACCTACAGTTCTTTGTCAAAGCCATGTGACATGTGGGTCAGCCTTCTCACCCACTGCAGTGCAGGCCGCCGTGAACTGTCAAACAGACCTGGCCAGCACCCCACGCTGGGGGGATCTCACAGACTTGCACACACACTCCTGGCAGGCAAGAGCCTCCAAGAATTTCAACAGTAGCCACACTTGGGTGAAGGGGTTACTCATTCATTCATTCAGTAACATACGGCACTTACTGTATGCCAGGCCATGAGCCAGGGCAATGGCGTTGGGGACACCCTATCAGAGACGAACAGACTTCATACAAGAAGACATGTTCTATAGCAACCTTTGGAGCAAGACTCAAAAGATGAACAAGGGGTGCAGCAGGCTGCATAAGAGCCCCCCAAAGATGTCCACATCTGAATCCGCAGAACCTATGAATATGTTCCCTTCCATGGCAAACAGGACTTGGCAGACTGATTAAGTTAACGGGCTTAAGATGGGGTGGGGGGAGCCTGAATTATCCAGGCAGGCCCAATACAACACAGCGGTCTTTATAAAGGGAAGGCAGGAGGTTCAGAGTAAGAGAGGGGATATGAGGACAGAAGCAAGGTAGAGTGATGTGGCCACAAGCCAAGGAATGTGGGCACTTCCTCCAGAAGCTAAAGAAGGCAAGAAAATGGATTCTCCCCTAGAGCCTCCAGAAGGAATGCAGCCCTGCCGACACCTTAATATCAATCCAGTACAACCTGTTTTGGACCTCTGACCTCCAGAAGAGTAAGATTACAAATTCATGCTATTTTTTAAAAGATTTTATTTATTTATTTGACAGAGAGAAACACAGCTAGAGAGGGAACACAAGCAGACAGACTGAGAGAGGGAGAAGCAGGCTTCCCGCCGAGCAGGGAGTCCGATGCAGGGCTCGATCCTGGGTCTCCAGGATCATGACCTGAGCTGAAAGCAGTCGCTTAACCAGCTGAGCCACCCAGGTGCCCCAAATTCATGCTATTTTAAACCACTGAGTTTGTAGTATCTTGTCACCACAGCAAGAGGAAACTCACACAGAGAGACCAGAAGACAGAGAAGAGAGTGGAATCTCTTCCCCATGACGGGAACTTGGTGGGCAAGGCTCAGAGGCTGGAACACACACGGGACACACCAAGGCAAGGATGGCTGCTGAGCTCCCCAAAGCCTTCGCTAAGGCGTTCAGGACCTAAAGCATCTGCAGAAAGGTGGGTGACATGGGGTTAATTTCAAAAACTTTGAGGGCTCGATTACAGTCCAGAAAGAGCTGAGAGAGAGGAGAGGGGAAGGAAGAAGAGGTAAGGCAAACAGCAGAATAGCTAGGAAAGTGACAAGAAAGGTGGTGCTCCCCTCCAGGATAGGGACACCAGGGAGGAGAAACGCTGGGCTCAGTGGAGGGCATGCTCTGTTTGCAGGGCCAAAGACACACCTGGGTGAAGTTAGCTAGAAGGTCGGGACTAATAATTAGCCAATTTTAATTTTGGGATTCCCGTGAGCCAGCACAGGGACACAATAACCAAAAAGATGCAGTTCCTGCCCTCCGTACGCATGGAAGAGAGAAACAGAAGAGTCAGTATCAGAGTGACGTGATAGGAAAGAGACCCGACCGGCCATCACTGGCTCGGAAGTGGGCCATCAGCCAAGGAATGCAGAGGGCGCTGGAAACTGGAAAAAGCAAGGAAAGGGATTCTCCCCTAGAGCCTCCAGAAGGAATGCAGCCCTGCCCATATCTTGATCTTAGCCCAGTGAGACCTGCATTGGGCCTCTGATCTCCAGAACTTTAAAGATAATAAACTTATGGCATTTTGGGGTACCAAGTTTTTTTTAAAGATTTTATTTATTTATTTGACAGAGAGAGACACAGCAAGAGAGTGAACACAAGCAGGGGGAGTGAGAGAGGGAGAAACAGGCCTCCCGCCGAGCAGGAAGCCCGATGTGGGGCTCGATCCTGGGTCTCCAGGATCATGACCTGAGCCCAAGGCAGTCACTTAACCAACTGAGCCACCCAGGCGCCCCATGGGGGTACCAAGTTTTTGGTAATTTATTACAGCAACAATCAGAAGCTAATCCAGGCACCAGGTACAGAAAACCAAGAACAAATACCAAAAAGCCTATAATGCTAACAATGTATTTGAATGTCCCTTCTAAAGAGGATGGAGGGAAAAGAAGGGCCATGGCAAAGACCTATGAGATGCTCTGCTAAAAGTCCAAGCGACGCTGAGCTGGGCGGGCTAATATCACTGATGCCCAGGCGCTGGACATCTGACACAGATGAGATTCATGGAAGAATCCACACTGTATAGTTTTCATGACTCTGTCAGAGGTTTGTTCTGAACTAGGAGCATATTTTTCTCCTTCTCTAAGGCCATGTGTCACTCATAACAACAGCTTCTATTTGACCAGAGTGCCCATGTTCTCTGAACCTCAGCTTTCGCACCTGTGAGGCAAGGAGATTCTACCTCGACCTTGACTGTGCATTGGAAACACCTGGAGGGCTCCTTGAAACAGATTTCTAGGCTCCACCTCCCTCCTCATTCAGTAGGTAGAACTGGGGCCAGAGAATGTATCTCTAACAAGATCCCAGGGAGGCTGATGCAGCTGGCGGGAGGACCGCTCTCTGAGAGCCACTGTACTCCACTCTCCTCTCACATTGAAGAGATTCAAGTATCTTCCTGCCCTACATCTTTCCCATTAAGAGCCACCTTCTTGGTTCCCAGCACTTTGCTCCATGTGACTCTTTATCTCTTTCCCTGTCCCAGCATTTCAGTAGTCCAGCATCCAAATGAACAGCTAGCTGAACAGTCCACAGATTAGAGCTGACTCATATTAAAGAAGGAGCCACAAAATACATCTAGAAAGCCTTTGTCCTCCCCCACCTCCTGTCTCTGCCCCCTTTATCACTTAGTTAGCTCAGAAAAGCAGCCCTGCCATCCAAGGGCGGGCCAGGCCATCTCACTGCCCCCGCCCCCCGTGAACAATTCCCCGGGACACCAACATCAGACAAGGCCACTCTGGCCAGGATGGGACAAGACAAAAACAAGACCACTCTGTAATCCTGTCTGACTCGGAGAACAAGTGAACCTTGTCCAAATCACAAACATCCCCACACATCCCCGCATCCTGGCTAATAGGAGAGACTGCTGCTTCCTTACCAGTCACAGCCTTCGTCTGGGCTTCCTCGCTTCTAGATAAGATTGAGGAGGACCCCGGATGCTGGAATCACCTCGCTTCTAGCCAGCATCCAAACCAGAGCAACACCCAGCTTCCTTAAACGCTCCCCTAAAGCCCCTGCCACCGGCCCAGTCCTCCGTGTGGTCCTGTCCCACACGGCTCCCCGTGGTCCGTCCCTGCCAAGAGAGGAGAACCTCTTGGGCGCCTGGGTGGCTCAGCTGGTTAAGCTACTGCCTTCAGCTCAGGTCATGAACCTGGAGTCCCGGGATCGAGTCCCTGGGGCTCCCGCCTCCGTGGAGAGTCTGCTTCTCCCTCTGACCTTCTCCCCTCTCATGGTCTCCATCACTCATTCTCTCTCTCTCTCAAATAAAAAAAAATAAAATCTTTAAAAGAGAGAGAGAGAGGAGAACCTCTTGTTCCACGCCAGGTGCCCTCGGAGGGTGGGAGAGGGGCGCAGCAGGAGGGCAGTGACAACTCCTACCCAATTTTCAGATTTCAAATTTCAGCTCAAACACAGTCTCCTCGGAGACATTGCCTTGTCATTTCCCCTCTGTAGCCTAAATCACATTGCCCCTCTCTGGTCTCCTTCCATGAGACCTAGCAGGACTTCTAATCATAGCTTGTCTTGAGTGTTGCATTCAGGCCGACCTCTCCCACCAGCTGGAAAAGCCCAAGATGCCAGGTGCATGTGTGTGTTGTGTGCTCATTCCTAGGACAATGCCTGGCACAAAGCCAGAGATCAGTAAATACTGCATGGAAAGTTGGGTGAACAGATTAATACTGACCACTGTATACAACCTACTTTAAAACAACTTGAAATACAAGAGCCGATGAGCGAATGTCAGTAATGCAACAAGAACTTAAGGTCTGTGCCACCAGGGAGATAGCAAGGTTTTGCCTGTGCCATGATGGGTATAAAGGTGCAAAGTAAAGGTCATGAATGATAAAGATGGAGTCTTTTCTTCCATTTGTAACTTTAGACTGTTTGTGGAGACCAACATATTACATCTATTCTAGATTTAGTTTAGCATAAAGCAATCTCCCACCAAAACAATACATTGCTAAAAACAGTCCAAACTTTGTTACTCTGGAATTTTCTAAACAAAAATCACTTTCTAGGCGTGCAAATTGTCCACTATTCACAAATTTGGATCATTAATATTTGTGCAATTGTAATGGCAAGAGGCTTTCCCTCTGTCTCGCTCTGAGGGCACATTCTGAGTGGGGTTTTGTAAGAGACCATTTTTCAACTGGCTTCATTTCATTAATGTCCTTAGTTATTTTTCAGATTAAAGACTGTATAATATAACTTCCTTGAGTTAGCCATTAACAGAAAAATCATTACCAGGCCAGGTAAGAATGCAAGTATATCAAACTGATACACTGGAGAAATCTTTTGAAAACCAAGGAGACTTGGGGGATTGGGGAAGGGAACCATGCCTCTGTGTGTACACACACACCTGCTTCGGAAACAGCACGATTGGGCGGCTCCATCAGAAGATGTACAAAATCACTTCTTAAATACCTGTACTTCATCACTGAAGACGCTTTAGAAAATAACAGGTGTGGGGGCTCCTATCTGGATCAGTCAGGATCCTGATCTCAGGGTTGTGAGTTCAAGCTCCACCTTGGGTATAAAGATTATTTAAAAATGAAATCTTGGGGCGCCTGGGTGGCTCAGTTGGTTGGGCGACTGCCTTCGGCTCGGGTCATGATCCTGGAGACCCGGGATCGAGTCCCGCATCGGGCTTCCTGCTCGGTGGGAGGTCTGCCTCTCCCTCTCTCAGTCCCTCTGCTTGTGTTCCCTCTCTGGCTGTGTTTCTCTCTGTCAAATAAATAAATAAAAAATCTTAAAAAAAAAATAAAATAAAATAAAATAAAAATGAAATCTTAAAAAAAAAAAACAGCAACTCTTTGGAGCACTTGGGTGGCTCACTCAGTTAAGCATCTGACTCTTGATTTTGGTTCGGGTCACAGTCTCAGAGTTGTGGGATCAAGCCCACTTAAGATTCTCTCCATCCCTCTCCCTCTGCCCCTCCTCCGTCCCTCTCTTAAAAAAAAATAGCAGGTGATCTTTAGCCATAAACTACTACAGACATCTTAAGTCCCACTATAAACATTTTAATGAATTAAATGACAGCATTCATTTTAATCTTATCGCCTCTAAGTATTAACACCTGAAATAAATGAAAATCAGTTTCCGCACCCCCTCTGTTTTGTAATGGTTATAGCAAAAAAAATATTAAGTTTGAAAGGACCATAAACTGCAGAAGCAGTCTCTAATTTTCTTAGGAGGCTCTGGATAATGAAAACAGTGCAGACTTGAATAATAAACAGGTCTGTTTCCTCTTAAACTGGACTCCTCTTCCTTCTGAGATATAGAAAGCACAGTTCAGCACAGAAGACATCTGTATCTAACTTTTTTTGTGCAACCCTCTCGGGACCCACAAAAAAAGAGAAAGGTGATCAAAATGTCATTTCTGGTTACCTCAGGAAAAACCAACCTGTTACTAAAGTGATCAGTAATGTTTAAAGTATATATATTTCTGTTAATAAACTTCATCATCTTACTAGGTGCCAAAGCAAAACAAGAGTGTTGAGCTACATGTTTCGTCTTCCACCAGGTAGGAGGGTTTCACACCCTCTCACTCATTCATTCATTAAAAAAATATTTATTTAGGGCCTGCTCCACACCAGGCACCAAAGAAAACAGTGCTGAGCAAAACGGTACCAACACAGTTCTATCCTTACGGTCATGGAGCTTACAGGAGGGGAAATAAATGTTAAACGCAAATAAATATGAAATACCACTATTTTTTAAAAAGTGCTGTAAGAGAAAGGGTAACAGAGAAACTAATTTAGGCTGGAAGCAGTGCAAAGACCAGAGAAGGGCACTGAGAAAAAAGTGACATTGAAGCTAAGAGGCCATCAAGTTGCCACCACTTTAGAAAAGGAAAACCATTTTAGCAAATGACCACAAATGGGATTTTAAGTGCCTGTCAACAACTGATTGGGTTAAACCTCCCCGTTTCCAGTGTATCCCTCTTCAGGAGCATCCTATGACAGCTTGTCTATCACTGTTGGACTTGCCTACTCAAATCCTATTACCTAAACACGGAAAGGTCTCACTTTATTATGATTTATTATGATCTACAGCCTTCCTCTGCCTGGCCTAGAAATAACCAAAAATAATCTGTCAAAGGCATAAAAGGCAAAGACTGGCTTCCAGCAAGAAATTAACTGTGTGGGTCACACGATTACTAGTGCAGGCAATCACAAGTCCTTTGCCCAATAAAGTGCCACATCCTCTGGGCAAGGTGGCTCCAGTATGCCAGAGTCTGTACTAGATGGGACCCAGGGGACCTAACGGTTAGTTGCCTACTTGGAACTGATGTTCGATCAGTAAATCGAGGACTGGATCACCAGCAGCAGTTCCCGGAGCCCTCACACTTAGAGGATGTAGAAGTGGCCTTTGAGCATCACGGCCAGAGAGCTCGCCTGACTGAGAGAAGGCAGGCAGGCAGAGAGGGGGTCAGGGCCGGAGGAAGAGGGGCTCCAAAAGAGACGCGTCTGGCGCTCAGGACCGGAGGATGGCACGCCACGCCGGGTTTTGGGGCGTTTCCCGCACCACCGCCGCCCTATATGTCAGCCCCCAGCAAAGGCAACCCGGCCCCTGGCCGTCCTGAGACCCCGATATTCTGGCTTCCCCCGCGGCGGGGCCAGGGGACAGACAGCGCGAGCCCCGCGCTGGGCTGGAGCCCATCAGCTCCCAATACCCACGTCCTCAACGCAGAGGAGGGCGCGCTGGGGCGAGAAAATGGCCAAGACAAAACTCTCCCCGCCCACCCGAAGAGCCAACCACACCCCCTGCATCCCTCAGCCTCAGCCGCCCCGGGCCGGCTTGCGATCCACCGCCCAGGCCCCCACGGGGTTCCCGTCGGTGCCGCGCGGGCTCAGCAGGGACGCGAGTGGGAGTGAGTGGGGGTGCGCGAGGCAGGCAGGGCGCCCACCGCGGTGTCACCCGCCAGGGCCCTGCTCCCGGAGCGTCCTACCGACTCCGCGGTCCCGGGACAGGCGCGCCGCCCGCAGACTGAGGTGGACACCCAGGCGCCGGGGCGCGGGCGGTCCCCTACTCACCCATTGGCGTCGAGCCGGGCCGGGCCGCCCAGGCAGCGTGAAAGTTGGCGGAGGCGGGCGCGGGGGTCGGGCGCCGGGTTCCGGGCGCGGGGATCCGGGCGCGGGGGCCGGGACGCGGCGGCGGCTGGGCCGGCTTTCTCCTCAGTAGCGGCGGCCGTGGCGGCTCAGCGCCGCCCGCTGCTGCCTCTGCTGCTGCTGCCGCTGCTGCCCCGTGGTGATTCCTGCTGCTGCTGCTGCTGCTGCTGCTGTTGCTGCTGCTGCTGCTGCTGCATCGCGGCCCGCTGCGCCCGGCTGCGCCGGGTTTCCTGCTCCCCGCGAGTGGAAATTGCGAAAAAAAAAAAAAAAGAAGAAGCGCCGCCCAGCCCAGCGCCCGGCAGCCGCGGCCGCGCAGCCCGCTCTCCCCCCTCGCCGCCGCCGCCGCCGCCGCCGCCGCCGCCACCGCCGCGAAGCTCCTGCGGCTCAGCCTGCCGGGGACGCGCGGCCGCCGAGACGGGGGAGGGGCCAACGAGGGGGCGGGCCCAAAGAAGGGCGGGGCCTCACCGGGGCGGGGCCGGCGCCCGGGGCGTCCCTGCGGTTGCGACGCTCGGGCGCCCCCTTCACCGCCCGCTGGGGAGGGACCGAGCTCCACCACGCTGCCCCGCAGCCTAGGCGGCTCGGCTAACGCCCTGGGAAATGCCGCGAGACTCCTCGAGACCAGAGCGGGGGTCGTGGGGGAAGGGGCGTCCGAGTGGAGTGGCACGTGGGAAAGGAGATGGAAGGAACAGACCACCAGGATGCGACGAGAGGTGTAGGGCGGGTTAGGGGTGGGGCGATCATGGGTAAGAGAGAGAATGAACACCTGCTGAGGGTGATGGTAGGTAACCCCGGGATCGGGGATCAAGGCAACACAAAATAAGCTTTCACAGAGCGTGCTGTTGGGAAGGCAGGAGAAGGGGTCTCTGTGGAGAGAGAAATGCTACCTCCATTCTGTGCAGCGTGGGAAAAGGCCGGCCAAGTGCGAGTTCTGCTTACAGGAGGCGGCGAAATGGAGATAGAGAAAGACCGAGAGGGACACAGCGGGGCTGGTAGAACATATCGCCCCTCACCGACCCTCGCAGGGACCCCTAACCCCGCACCCTGTGCCTGGGCCAGGTGGGGTTGGGGGTTGCTCAGCTGTGTTCCCAGGCTCTGATGTTCTCAAAAATCTTCTGAGGCAAGGGCTGACTCCCTCCCCAGCAAGGTGCTGTGCCACATTGGTCCCCCAGACCTGGGTAGCCGACCTTTGAATGGGTGATGTAATAAAAACAGGGAATTCATAGGTAACTCACAAGCTCCTTTTTGGGGTCCATTCACCACTACACCTTTCGCCATAAATACTCTGCCAGGCAGCACCACATTCATTTACCATCCGCTTATTTCCTTTTCCCTTTCCACCATCTGGTGGTAGGAAGAGATAGTGAAATAGATGGGAGACATTCAAAATAAAACAATTAAGAAATGAAATCATTGGCCCCTGAAAAACGGAGGAGGCTGAAGGTTAGCCGACCCAGAGGTGACCAATAAAATCTGGCCCCCTACCCAGTATAGGGCTGTGTTCATAACTCACCCATGATGTTGGGGCAACTCTGGTAAATTGGTTACCTCCTGGAATTTTTGCAGAAAGATGTTCTTGTAATTGTTTCATTAGCTTAAAAAAAGAAAGGAAAAAACCTCTCACAGTCAGGGTCTCACTAACAAGAGATCAGTGACATCCACTTTCTAAATTCTTTTCTTGTGTGTCACAGCAATCTAAAGAAGAGACTAATCAAGGGGAAGACCCACCCATGGAGCTACAGAGAAGGTAGTAGTGACATCAGTGGCAGTCTCCTAAGGAAGGGATTAAGGAACATGGAAATTAAGAACTTGAAATGTTGGAGGCACAGATGAATACTCATTATACCTGTTCAAGGATCCATGGTGCCTCACTCGTTACATGCCTTGGCATATCAGAGACACAAGGCCTTGTGATAGGGTCTTAGAGTTGCCAAACACTGAAACTCATAAAGCCTGGCTAAGGCCCACTGTTAATAATTAGGGCTTTTTTTTTCTTGAACCCCACCCAGAAAAGTTAGTCTGGGGTCTGCCCAATTTCAGAGGTAATTCTTCTTACTAAAGCCAAGATCACTGGGCTACCTTATCCCGCTCTCAAGAAGACTCGGAGACCTGAAAATGACTGGGCACTTTTTTAAAGATTTTATTTATTTATTTGACAGAGAGAGCAAGAGAGCACAAGCAGGGAGAGAAGCAGAGGGAGAGGGAGAAGTAGGTTCTCCACTGAGCAGGGAGCCCAATGTGGGACTTGATCCTAGGACTCTGGGATCATGACCTGAGCCGAAGGCAAATGCTTAACCATCTGAGCCACCCAGGCGCACAAACTGTGCATGTTTCAACACAGGAATAGTTGAGCTGGACTCGTGGTGGGCTAGCATCTAGGTGCTGAGGATTCTCTGCTGGTTGCCCCATGCATTCTCAGAGCAATGGGCCCAAAATCTTTGAACAGTGTCAGTGATACCCAACATGACTTACCTGAATGTTTCAGAGACCAGTACACCTAAACCAGCAAACTGGCGGCTGAATTCTATAGGCCTCAAAAAAAAAAAAAATCAGCAGCTTGTCTCATGTCCTGCTTATTCTTACTGATCTCTCTGTCCTACATGGGGAAGACAGTCTTCTTGTTTACCTTTTTTCCCCCAGCTTTGCACAGATGAAGACAGACGACCTGAACTTTTGTGTCTTATTTTGGCTCTGGTCTATTTCAAGTCATACTTCTCCTTCTTGAATCAAAGAACTATTTCCCAGTCCTTGATCTGGCTATGCTTTCTGCATGGATAAATTCGTCTTTTTTTAAAAAAGATTTATTTATTGGAGGGGGAGATAGACAGAAGGAGAGACTCTCCAGCTGACTTCCCACTGTGTGCAGAGACCTACATGGGACTCCAGCCCAAGACCCTGAGTTCACAACCTGAGCCAAAATCAAGAGTCCAATGTTCAACTGACTAGGTGCCCCAATAACTTTGTCATTTTATCACAAAAGAAGGATTGATGGCAAGATTTAACATTTTGGAAAATCCCAAGCTCTACCCTCATTTTTATTGTCATAAGTAAACTAAATGATATGCATTCTACTTAAATACTGCAGAGTTTTTTCACTTTAAGTTTCTCTAAATTACAAAAATGGATATTCTTACACACACACACACACACACACACACACACTTATTGTTTGGTTCTCCTGAATTGTTCCTCTTGTCCTTTTATTCTTCCTTTGAGAAACTTGTGGTGACCAGCACACGGGTAGTTAATGTCAAAATTCAAATTCAAAAAAAAAAATTCCAGTCCAGCTGCACACAAGAAGAGACGTGTAATTCCTCATCCTGCCTCCCTCTTAAAGGATTGTTGTTTAACAGAGTAGTTGGTGCAATATTTCAAATTAGGTGAATTCATCTCGTGAATATTGCTAAATAAATACAATTGTATTTGATGCCACATCTTTGTCCCACTGAACTCCCATTTCAACCAGAATGGATGATGTATTTTGGGAATGGAAAGCAGCAGAAGTGTGACACTTAAAATGATATCATATGACTTAAGAGGCCCCTCAGTGTTACTGAAGAGTGGTAACATTTTGGATAAAAATGTAAGGCAGTTGAGCTTCTGCCTATGCAGCTCTTACAGCTTCTCATGCTTGCTCTCTTGGAGTACTTGGACTTGACATCCGTACCTTACATATAATGAATGATACTTTGCTTTTATAACCTTTAATAGCGTCTTTACATTAATAGAAATTATACACAAAGTGCTTTTCAAAAGACAGCCGTTATCTGGTGCTTCAGATGAGCTTTATGAAGAAACGGAAAGACTCATGGTCCCAGAAAGTAAGGAAGTGCCCAATAAAAAATGATGGTGCAAATCAAAAGGACCAAGAGCCAACCTGAAAAAGCTCCCAAAGGCCAAAGCCGGGACAATTGAAGCAACAAGTAACAATTCTATTGGATTATAACCCAAAGATATCACAAAAGTTATTTATGTCTTTAGGTCTACAGGGGTATAAATAAATAGCTAAATAAATAAGTGAGAGAGAGGGGACAAGTCTTCCCACAGAAAAATTCCAATTTATAAATGTAGAATAAACAAGGGAAAGGGAAAATTGCCATCAGAACACCATAGTAATAATTGAGACAGGCACGATCCACCTTGAATTTTCCAGTTAGTGGGCATGTAAGTGAAGGAGGAGCTCTGGCAGACAGTGGTCCAAGCAAGCAGTCAAGGCTTTCCACTGACAGGTTTGAGGCAGGCTTTTCCCTTCTTCCTTTGCATTGTGCAGCCTGGGTTCAAGGTAACATGTCCAGATCACATCAAAAGCCATGGAAATAGCATCTTGCTGTATTGCGGTTTATTTGGCTTGATAACCACTCTTGGAATGACCCATTCACTTCTCCTTTTATCTTTTTCCATGAATGCTTTGTAACAAATCCAAGAAAACTGGTTTTACTAGTTCTATGGAGAGGAAAACTAATCAAATCAAAGAAGCAGGTCATTTATAAGACAGCTGAACTATGATTATCTTTACAAGGTCTGTAGGAAAGGCTTGCTTTGCAAAGGAAAACACAAAGGAAGTCACTAAAAGGTGAAATGTGCTCGCCCACAAGGCTATAAAGCTGGAATGGGGTGTTCTGTTTAAAACTCCAAAGGCTGCCTGAGTACTTGACTTCCCAGTTGCTCAGTCACAGGAACTTGCATCTTAAAACACACAAAAAGAGCCCCAGGATATAGACTAACTTGCCTCAAACATTTTCCCATCCTTTTTCACAGTGCTGCTTTATCTAAGATAATAGTAAACTGTGAGAATAGTCCTAGGTTAACAAGAAATATAGTTTGTACTGTTTTCTACCACTCTACCTGCCCCCTCCATTACAAGGGGTCATGTGTAAAGAAGGAGAGTATTACAAAAAATGAATGAGGTGATATTCCAAAAAAGTTCCCCAAACATTAGACATTAATTTAAGATCATATGTGTGGAAATATGCATTTAATGAATATGAACAACTTTAAATAGAATAATTGGCATTTAACATAGGAATAAACCATCCTAACAGGCCAGCTTTTCTTTTTTTTATTTTTTTTAAAGAATTTATTTATTTATTTATTTGACAAGAGAAACCCAGCCAGAGTGGGAACACAAGCAGGGGGAGTGAGAGAGGGAGAAGCAGGCTTCCCGCCGAGCAGGGAGCCCGATGCGGGGCTCAATCCCCAGACTTTAGGATCATGACCTGAGCCAAAGGCAGACGCTTAACAACTGAGCCATCCAGGCGCTACAACAGGCCTGCTTTTAAAAATGGGAGTTGATTGATGATTGAGGGCTTTTTATAAAAATATTTTATTTATTTATTTGAGAGAGACAGAGAGAGCAGGAGAGGGCACAAGAGGGAAAGAGGGAGAGAAGCAGACTCCCTGCCAAGCAGGGAACCCGACATGGGACTCGATTCCACGATGCCAGGATCACAACCCAAGCCGAAGGCCAATGCCCAACCAACAGAGCCATCCAGGTGCCCAGTGAGGGCTTTTGATCTTAACAATAATGAAGATTTCAAAGTAGGAGCTGCTAGGGGCACCTGGGTGGCTTAATTCTGTCCAATTCTTGGTTTCAGCTCAGGTCATGATCTCAAGGTTGTAAGATCAAGCCCAATGCGGGGCTCCGCACTCCGCACAACATCTGCTTGAGACTCTCTCCCTTCCCCTTTGCCCCTCGCCCCACTCACACATGCACAGTGCCCACTCTCACGTGCTCTCTCTTTCAAATAAATAAATAAAATCTTTTCTAAAAGTAAAATAAAAGTAGGGATTACCTTACAAAAGTGATTTCTCTTTTCCTGAGCTTTTAGGAGCAGCCCAAAGGCTCCATCACAGGCTTGGCTTCCACTGGAGCTGGGTCTCCAGGATGCACAGACATTTGCTGGCTTTCGAGACAGGAACAGGAACGCGCGAATGCTCAGATTCTGGGAAACAGATGATGTTGCAAGGGAGCTTGTGTAGAGGGGCAGGAGTGCAGCCAAATATCAAATTTGAAGTGATCTCTGTGCCAGGCGCTGAAGCGGTGGGTAGGAGCACAAGTTTCCAAGCAGACTGATTTTAGGAAGCTAACTGGAGGGCCCACAGAAGCAGGACCAGAGGATGGACAGTCTGCAAGTGGGAGGCCTTGGACAGGCCCGAAACATTAAAGGCAAGAAATACAATGGCACTGATACCAACAAAGGGGAGAGGTTAGCTTTCCAGAGTCATGTCTGAACTTTGTCAGATCTGGTGAGGCAGTAGGTTTAGGGAGTGGGTAGGGAGCATGGATGGAGGATTTGAAAGAAATATTTTATTAACTAGTTTGGAAGCTGAGTAGCTGGAAACATCATCCAGGTGGAGAAGGAAGTCATTGCAGGCAAGGAGGAGATAATGGGTGAGCCTGGTGGTGGGTATTGGGGGCACGTATTGCACGGAGCACTGGGTGTGGGGCATAAATAATGAATCTTGGAACACGGAAAAAATAAATTATTATTTAAAAAGAGTGAATGCAAGAGGGAATAAAGTGTATCTGTGCTACAGTACGGATGATCCCCAAAAACACAATGCTAAGTGAAAAAGGCAAGCTATAAAGGACACATATCATATGATTCCATTTACGTGAAACACCCAGAACAGTCAAATCTGTAGAGACAGAAAGCGGATGAGGGGCTACAGGAAGGGGCTTTGGGAACTGGAGAGTGACTGCTAATGGGTCCAGGCTTGCTTTTAGGGGTGACAAAAGTGTGTAAAAATGTATTGCAGTGATAGTTGCAAAACTATGGCTATGCTTAAAAACCATTGCATTATATACTTTAAAATGGGTGGATTGTATGGCATATGAGTCATATCTCAACAAAGGCAGTTATATACTTAAGAAAGAGTGTTAATGGACATAGTTTCAGTTTGGCAAGATGAAAAAGTTCTGGAGATGAACAGAACAATGTGAATACATTTAATGCCACTGGACTATAAATGATCACAATGGTAAATTTTATGTCATGTATATTTTACCACCATAAAAAAAGAGAATGACTCCATTCATAATCAGTGGGTAATATGGAGCCAGTAAGGATGCTTTCCCAGTTTTGCTTACTCCCATAACAGCCGCCACACCACTTTCCAAACAGGACCTCAGTATTGCAATAATAGCTCCCCCATCATGGGGAATGCCATCCATTCAGGTTCAGAGAAACCACAGCCAGTGGCCTGGCCTGAGGGTAATGACCCACAGCCACTCGCCAGTTCGTGAAGCCCCCATTGAGAAACAGCCAACCCTAGAGAGGTCCTCAAGCCCCAGAGGTGGCAGGACATAGTCTCTAAACCAAGCACTCATTTAATAAGATAAGGCACAAGTCTTTCCCCAGCACAACTTATTAAATAAAAGCCAGTCAAATCAAGTTCCTCTTCTCAAAAATAATTACAGGCCACCCAGAGGCAAAAGCAGGAAGTGAGTGAAGTTCCTCTTTGGCTTTGATTGTCCTGTGGAAATTGTCTTTCCTGGACCACAGCAGTTCTTAAAGTGTGGTCCCCAAACAGACAGTGGCAGTCACAGCAGCACAGGGGAACTCCTTAGTGATGCATGTTGTGGACCCTAGGCCAGACCTTTGGAATCAGGAGCTCTGGGGGTGGGCCCGGTGAGCCGCAATGGACCCAGCCCTCCAGCGGATTCTGCTGGAGCTCAAGGGTGAGAACCTCAGCTCGCTGGAGCCCAGATGACTGGTTTGCTCTTCTGATAACCTACTTAATGCTTCACAATGAAAAAGGGCTCAAGGGAGCTACCAGTGACCGCACCTCTGAGCTGGTAAAACCGATTTGGTGTTTATCATTACAAAAGTAGTACGTGCTCATTATTAAAAAAAATTTTTACATAAAACAAAGATATATTGTAGAAGATGAAAACCTTCTATAATTTCACAGTTGTCAATTACTGTGGAGATGGTTAATGCTACAGTTAACTTCTGTTGGAATATTCTTCCAGAGATTTCCAAAATGTGTAATGATACTAAGATACATGACAATTTCCACATACTATAGTTGTATTTTTTTCTTTTTGAGCTGGTAACTCCTTTTTTATGCTCTAAATATGGAAACTGAGAACCTTGGGGAGGCAGGACTTTTTTCTTAGAGGATTCCCAAACTGCCTTTTCTTTTTCTCACAAATTTGACTGTGAAATATTAAATCTGTCTGGAACAAAACTTTTCAAGAATGTGTTTCGGGGCACCTGGGTGGCTCAGTTGGTTAAGTGACTGCCTTCGGTTCAGGTCATGATCCCGGAGACCCGGGATCAAGCCCCACAGCAGGCTTCCTGCTCGGCAGGAAGCTTGCTTCTCCCTCTCTCACTCCCCCTGCTTCTGTTCCCTCTCTGACTGTGTTTCTCTCTGTCAAGTAAATAAATAAAATCTTTTTTTAAAAAAAGAATGTGTCTCATATCTTTCTGGGAAAAAATTAGGATTCCTGATTAAATGCTTAAGGACTTCTCTGATACTCTTTAATGAGAGTAAGCTCTTCTCCTGGGAAAAACTAGCTACCTCCCCACCCACCCACCTTCTCGGTGGCCTCTGGTCAGAGGTCTAGCGACATTCTTTAGCCTGACATTATTTTTCCTTGTGTCCAGTCTAACGATGATAATCTAGCCAGTCCTTGCCCAGAAAATGTCCCGGCCAACAGGGAATCTTGAAACTTTGTCGTGTGCTCATAATAACAATTTCTGAAAAGTTTTATATATACACATCAATCTCTCCTAACTGTAAACACCGCACAAGTAGCCTATCAGATAGAGACTAGAGCTTTTCTCAGTGCCCAGATAAAGGAGTAAAAAGGTTCAACCTTACATAAAAATCTAGTGTGTGCCCTGTCTTTTGAAAATGTCTCTGGGCAGGGAACGTGATCTTAATATACTAACCCCTACCATTTATGGAGGAGCATTAAATTCTCATGACAACCATGTAAGATATTACTCTCCCCATTTTACAAGTGAGGAGACTCAAGTTCAGAGAGGAGACTCAAGTTCAGAGAGGCTAAATGTCATGCCCTCTGTCCCCTAGCAGGAGGGAGAGAAGCAGGCTTGGCAATGTGAAGTCACCTGTGTCTGATTCCATTAGGAACTATAGAGTTGTCTGAAGTTGAACAGAGCAACCCAATTTGTTTCCTGGTTTAGAATTGCGGTCCAATGGCCTTAATATAAAATTTAAATGGTTCCTTGTGAGGGCCTTGCTTGCAATGATATATATATATATATATATATATATATATATATATATATATATATATATATATATATAAAAACTCATGACATAACACTGAGTGATAAAACACAGAGTACGTATTTACCCAGCCCCTAGACTTACAATTGTCTTCTAACTTAGAAAATACATTAACAACTTTGGAAGCAAATATTCCAAAAGGTTAAAAGGCCATCTTGGTGTCATATGGTTATAGTTGATCCTTCTTCCTTCTATTTTCTGAGCCAATAGAGGAGGGGGTGCATCCATTGGCCTGGTTCTGAACGATTCAGGCTTTACCCGTAATTAGGAGGTGTGCAGTATTGGGAAGTTTCTGAACCTTTCTGTGCCTCAGGTTCCTCATCTGTAAAATGGGTTAACATGAGGCTACAGGGGTTAATGTTTACAAAGTGCTTAGGATTGTGTCTGGCAGTGTTCCACACTTTCTTTAATGAGCATAATTTTAGTAATGGAAAAGGTTGCTTTTAAAGGTTGTTAGGGGTGCCTGAGTGCCTCAGTAAGTTAAGCGTCCAATTCTTGATTTCCACTCGGATCATGATCTCAGGGTCATGAGATCAAGCCACACGTCGGGACCCAAGCTCAACTCAGAGTTTGCTTGGGATTCTCTCTCTCCCTCTCCCTCTGTCCCTCCCCTGCTCGTGTTCTCTAAATAAACAAATCTTTAAAAAATAATAAAGATTATTATACCTTTATTATTTAATATTTTCCTTATTAACTACCTTAGAATAAATAATAACTATAATTGAACAAATGTTTTTAGCTTAAAATTTAAAAATTATTACTATGAGACTTAAAAGTAAGCATCTAATTTGACAATTTGTAGCAAAATCTTAAGAAATACACACTTCTAGTTAATCCCGGCACACTGGCTACTTGTGTTACCATCTTTCTGTCTCAAATCCCAGTAAATGGTGATAAAGGAATAAAGAGGGAATCCACCCATAAGGACAAGGAGAACAGGAAAAGAAACATCACAGGACTAGGCATTTCAAGGCATCGCTGGGGTTGAAACAGCAGCCCCGGAGGGGTAACAGGCTTAGCAAGAAACCATCCCAAAGGGGTCTGCAGCAACCTCAGGAAGGAAACCGCCTGGCGGAGCAAAATCCAGGTGAGGCTCCTAGCTGCAATCAGGGGGACAGTGTCGCTGCTGGTATGCTGAGTGGTTGGACGTGGGTCCCTTGCTAAGCCTGCTGCACCAGACGTTAAACTCAAGAGGATCCAGTTCATGGAACCCTAATAACCAAGGCTGGGCATCCTCCCTCCCTGCCCTCCCTGCCACTGACAGGGGGCGGGAGGCTCCCTCTGCAGAAAAACCAAGGGGGCCTAGAGGAACGTCCCCTAGATGTGGGTGTGGAAGAAACTGGAAGGAAACACTAGTTCCCTGGAGGTTGTGGAAACCAGACACCTGGGCAGATGAGATTTGCAAAGGCTTCCCATTAAGCTTTAGGAACACTTTGCCGCTGTAAACTGGGGTGAGTCGGGGCGGGGGCCTTCTCAGAGGTTCCTGAGAAGTGCTGCAGCTTCTATGCCAGCTTGGGCAGCTTTGGGCCTCGGCATTCCATGTCAGCAACTCTGAGCTTTTGGGGAGTGTCCCTAACCTATACCACACCACTGTCTCCAGCTCTTCCAACCTCTACATGAGCCCCTGAATCTATATTCAAATTTTTGTACCTGAGACATGCAGAGTGCCTTCTACTTTCCAAACCAGACCCAGATGGATACAGCCTGTGCTGGAGGTCTTCCTTCTCCATCCTTGGTCTTCCCCCAGCCTGCTGAGTGCTGGAAGTATGGCTGACCTCCTGTCAAGTTCCTTCAGTGGACAGCACTGGCAGAGATGGGTGGCAGGAGAGAGAAGTCAGGGTACATATTTCCTTCATTGCCTCCCTGCTGTGTCACCAACAACCTGTGTCCTAAGGACACAGCTCTAGTCACCTACCCCCTTCCATATGGAGATCCTCACTGAGTTGCAAATGACTCCTTCCTTTTGCCCTTTAGGCCTTAGGTAGTAAAAGCTCTCCATTATTGCTACCCATATCATATTCCCCTAAAGCCTGCCCACATCTTCATAAATAATCCTTTATTAAGCCCTTTGTGATGGCCCAGTTTCAGTGCAGCACATGTTTCCTACCAGACGCAGGCTGACACGCTGCTCTGTTACCCTTCATCAGAGCCTCTGCCAGGCTCACGGGATGGCCAATAGGCTTTTAAGAGCCTCAGTGTTCAATATCAATAAAAGACCACCAGACTTTTGAGGCATGTTTCTATTGCGAAGACAAGAGACAAACAAGGAACTGAGGAAAGAAAGTCTAGAGAGAACAGAGATTCCAACATTGACAGCCACACCGGTAAAAGACTCTCAGAGCAGTAAGAAAACACACCGCATCCAAGAAACAAGGACAGGACACAAATAAAGAGAGAAAGAAAGGGAGAGAGGGAGAAAGGGCGAAGGAGGAAAAGGAGGCAACATTGTCACAATCAAAAGATGAGAAAGGTTTTGGGAATTTGAAATATGAGAGCCGAAATTTTAAAAACTAATAAGTGAGGTGTAATATAAAGTCAAGGCAATCTGCCAGAAAGTAGAATAAAAGTAAGATGGAAAACAGAACAGAAAGGGTAGGAAATATAGATCACTCCAGAAGGTCCAATATCCAACTTATACGCAGTCCAGAAAAAAAGGAAACAAAGAAATGGAAGGACTGGAATTAGCAAATTAATAATACCAAAAAAAGGCCCTAAATTGAAAGGCAATGGTCTCCACAAGGAAAGGGCTCACCAAGTGCTCAGGACAATGAATGAAAAAACACTGACACTAATGCATATTATCATGAACTCTAGAACACCAGTGACAAATCTCAAAAGATTCCAGAAAGGACAAGCAAGCTGCATAGCAACAGGACTGCGAATCAGAATAGTATCACGCCTCTCATAAGGTCTCTACAAGCCGGAAAACAATGGAGCAATACCGTCAAACTTCCAGGAGTAAAGGATCCTTGACCTAGAAATCTATACTCAACCAAACCTTCAATCAAGTATGAAGGTTTTTCAGACATTTTCAGGCATGTAAGGCCTCCGATTCATACCTCTCACATAGTGTCTTCAGAAACATCAGGAGGATGACCTTCAGAGAAAGAGAAAGGAGCACACTAAGAATGCAGAAGACACGAGACCCAGGAAACACAGGATGCCATGCAAGAGAGCAGAGAGAGAAAAAACAAGCCATGGATGACTCCACAGCGAGACCAGAGGGCAATCGGTTCAGCTCAATCAGCATGGAGGGCTCTAGGAGGGGGGTCTGATTTAAGCAAGTATGTGGAACGTATTAGCCGTGAGCTTTGGCAGATTTGATGGAGGATGCAGTGGGCACAATAATGGCCCCCCAAAATATGCCCACGACCCAATCCTGAGAACCTGTGAATATATTAGGTTAATGGAAAAGAGGAATTAAGTTTGCAGATGGATTTAAGATTGCTCATCAGCCAATCTTGGGATGGGGAGATTATCCTGGATTATCCAGATGGATATGACATAATATATGGGGAGACTTTGGGGTTGGAAGTTGGAGTAGTAATAAAGAAGAGCTAAATCCCCATCGACTTCAAGAGGAACTCAAAAACTTAATAAATAGTGGTTAAAATCAATAAATTGAGAAATAGCAGAATAGGCATATTATTTAGACATAGGGAGGTAAAGTCAGAAGAAAGAGGTAGAAGAGTTGAAAGTGGCTCCCCCTGGGGTGTGGAAGTGAAGACACAAAGAAGTGAGGCTGGGGACCCCTGAATAGAGAGACAAGCCTTATTTAAGACAATTGGCAAAGCTGTGCATGGGGCAGTTTCCGGTCACTGCCTTGACAAATCATCACAAATTTGGTGGCTTAAAACAATGCAATTTATTTTCTTACAGCTCTGGAAGTCATAGGTCTGAATGGGTCTCCCTGGGCTGAAATCAAAGGTGCTGGCAGGGCTGCATCCCCTCCACAGACTACGGGACAGTCTGTTCCCTTGATGTTGCCAGCTTGGAGAGGCTAGAGACCTGAGCCCCAGGGCTTCCGTCAGCATTCAAGCCACTCTGGTCTTTGCTTCCATCCTCATATCTCCTTCTGTGACCCACCTGTCTTCCTGTTTCCCTAATAAGGACCCTTGGGATTATATTGGGCCCCCTGGAAAATCCAAAATAATCTCCCTATTTTGAGATGACAAACTTTTAAAAAATATTTTTATTTATTTATTTGAGAGAGAGATAGTGAGCGAGAGAGCAAGCACAGAGGGAGAGTGAGAAGGAGAGAGAACCAGACTCCCCCCCCAAGCAGAGAGCCCAGTATGGGGCTCGATCCTAAGACCTGAGACCATGACCTGAGCCAAAGGCAGATGCCTAACCGACTGAGTCACCCAGGTGCCCCTTAAGATCATAAATTTAATTACATCTGCAAAATTCTTTTTGTCAAGTAAGGTAAGGTCACATGGTCACAAGTTCCAGGCATGAGGATGTAGCCATCCTTGATGGAATGGCACTATTCTGCTGACTCCAGTGTGCCTATATTGCTTTAATAGAAACATTTTTCAAAACATGAACTCTTGGACTTAACAATTTTACTTCTAGGAATTAAGGCTAATGGAATAATTATGCAGGTGTACAAAAATCTATGTTCATACATTGTTTATGATGCTGAAAAATATGTACAATTATATGTTCATGATAAAAAAGTTCAAAGTATAGTTATAAAAGGACTACTATGTAGCAATTAACCATTATGCTACAGAGTTTAGGCTGAAGAGAAAAAGATGTACACTCTAAATTAAGTGACAAAAGTAAAATACAAAATGGTAAGTTTACTACTTTCTAATTTTTGTAACAAAAGTGTATGTGTCTATCAAAGGTAGAAAAATGTGAGCACTTTTGGGTATGTATGTATGTACATACATTTGTACATGAGTTTATATAGAAAGAGAGAGGGAAAGGGAAACCGTAGAAAAAGGTGTGTGGTATGGGTGTGCATGTGTGTGCACAGGCACGTGTGCATGTGTGCAGAGTGGGTATCTATGTGCCAAAATCCAAAAACTACTGAGCACCACACTGTTAACTGTGGATATTGCTGAGTAGTGGAAGTACAAATAATTTTAATTTTTTCTTTATGCTTTCTCATAATTTGTAGGATTTTTTCCATCAAGCATGAATTATTCTTAAATGAGAAAAACGTTATTTCCAATTTGCATAAATAAATAACTTCTAAAAATGTGCATCTGAGGCCCTAGAGACTGACTACAGCAACAGCTGTCAGCAAAGATTACACATGTAGCAATCAGCACAACTAAGAAAAGAAAGGATGCCAACTTATTAATTAACTCTCTAAAACATGGTTTAGCTATACATGCTCCGGAAGTGTGTTGAAGTCATGACTGTAAATCTTCATGTGTTGTTCCCTTTAGAATCTTGTTTTGTGCTAAGTTCTGTGAGGCCAGAACATCTTGGTGGATGCTGAATCTCAACGGGTTTCCAGGCAGCTTGATTCCCTTCCTTGCCCATTAGGTGGGGCAAGAAAGCTTTAGAAGAGTCCTTACCGACTAAAACATCAACAGGAAAGACTCAATTGCAGGAAGAAAAAAAAAACAGACAGAAGGACTCAGAAGTTGTCTAGCTCAGTCTGGACAGGATGTATGCTAACATTTTTCCAGAATGAAAACTATTCTTGGAGAATTTTCTAGAGAAAATCGAGTTGAGACTCTATAAAATTCGCCTCCAACAAGGTTTCCATACATGACAATCACACCTCTAACCAAGACTCTTTTCCAACAGTTTAAAATGAAAATATCTCTGGTTGAAATGCAAATTAAAATAACACTGCTAAAGAACAAAAATTCAACTGAGTAAATCTGAAGATCGAATTGGCTTTACTGATCCATGACTGGGTAGCGTCTCACCTAGCAAATAGAAGGGAGTTCTGCGGAGTTGTACAGAACCCCGAAGGCACTTATAGGAAGGAGGTGGCTGCAAGAAGTTATTGGCAGAAGAAAAGAAAAGATTGTTTCAGGCAAGGTCACCTTCCCTTAGGGAAAAGGGTCTTATCATGCAGATGATCTCATCTTCTTTTGGGTAGAGAGACACTGTGACAGATGACCTCACTGGTGCTGATCAGAAAAGTCCTGACTTGACCTGTTAAGAGGACATTTCTGGGGGAGGATGAAACTGCAGTTAGATTAGGCATTAAGCCTTGGTTCGGGGACTTGGCCTAGCATCCAGGACTCCATCCTGAGCCTATGGTTTTCTTTCTAATGACGCTGAGATACCATTTGTCATGGATCAGCTTGGCAAAAATGAAAAACCCTGTCAATACACCCCACCGGCCAGGCTGTGAGGAAACAGGCTCCTGCGTTGCTGGAAGAAACAAACGGGACCCTGTATAAACCCTGTGCAGAAGAGCTGCCAATACATCGCATCATTCCATTCAGTGCCCTTCAACCCAGCAATCTTACTGGTCAGAGTTTACCCTGAAGATTCACTTCCAACAAGATGAAAATAAATATGCACAAGGTCATCGATCACAGCACTATTTAAATGACACCGAATCAGAACCCACCTAAATGTCCAAATACAAGCACGCGGTTGAGTGAGAGCACAGTGGCAGGTGGAGGACGAGGCCGGGTGCCGGAGAAGGGGCACAATCTCACAGTCTGACATGGGATGACTTCAGGATTTCTTCAGTGAGAAGAGCAAAGTGCAAAGGAGGATATAGAGAATGCCTATGTCAGGACATGGGAGAAATAAGGAAACACACACATGCCTGCTGGTCTTTACAAGGGCAAAACAGGAAGGAGAAGCCAGAAGTTGGTCACCCACAAAGAGCGCAAGGGAACAGCACTTAAGACATATAGGAGGGAGTGACACTAGTCTAAGCATATCTTTTTTTAAAGACTTTATTTATTTATTTGACAGAAACACAGCAAGAGAGGGAACACAAGCACGGGGAGTGAGAGAGGGAGAAGCAGGTTTCCTGCCAAGCAGGGAGCCCGATGCAGGGCTTGATCCCGGGTCTCCGGGATCATGATCCGAGCCAAAAGCAGACGTTTAATGACTGAGCCACCCAGGCGCCCTCAAACACATCTTTTTGTAGAGTTTTGATTTGTGGAACTATGTTAATGTTCTACATGTTCAAAAAATTCAGCCAGATCAACAAGGATGGGAAAGTGGGGGAAGCGAAAACTGAAAGCAAATTGAAGGGGAAAAACTCAGCTGTATTTCAAATGAACAACACAACCACATTGTGGAGGGCTGGGGCTAGTGAGGACTTATCCAAGTCATTTATGAACATAGCATTTATCTATACACCTTCTGTCTTTAGGAGTGTGGAGGTGGAGAACTGCAAACAGACCTTCACTATTTTTAGTAGGTTTGCTCCCTGTCCTGGCATGACTGAAGTAATTGTGAAACTATTTTAGGTGTTTTATGGAACTGAGCAAATAATGAAATGATGTGATACTGTTGAGAGCCAGGGTCCTCACTGTGGGAGAAGGGACACACAGCTATGAGATCGGAAAAGCAAGGAAGAATCCTATAGGGATGGATGGGAGGCATCAGTGTGACCTCATCACTTCTAACACATGTATGTATATATAATATGCATACATGAGTGTGCACATGTGTGTGTTTTTCCTAGCTATGGCTGCCAAAAAGGCTTTGAAGCAATGACACCCCACTAACAACAGACACTAGTGCTCAAATTTTGGTCTCTAATATCGTTCCCCGCTAAGATGAACCAGGCCTCCTTGGAAAAATGGCTGATTTCAAGGCTGAGGCAAAGAATGTCCAATGGTGCATCGTGTTATGTCACAAACGAGGAAGTGCTAAAAAGAATTATGGCCATAGTAGAAGACATAGCAATCAGCTTAAAAGGGCTTCCACTGGCCAAAGTTGGGATAATTTGAACAGTAAAACAATCAAGGACAATAATGAATCATAGACCACTGAAAATGTAAGAATAAATCCCCATCAATAATAAAGAAATGGGAGAAAAGGGGAGGTCCTTGCTTACAGAAGAACATCAGTGCCAGCTGGCAAGCATGAAGGGAGTCCTGGAGTTGGAAAATCATCATTTTGCAGCCATAATTGTAAAGACTGGTTCAGACAAGAGCCATCAATAGATACTGCATCTATGGGGGCAATTTTGATGAAGAACAGCATATTTCAAATCTGAAAGTATCTCCTCACAGATTGCTTATTTAATGCAGGCAAAACAAAATAATAACCAGTAATTATATAGTAGAAAGAATGGAGAAGTCCCTGACCAGGTCTTTAAAATTAACATCACCTTGATAGCAACATTGGCTACAATAGCCAAATAAGGGAAACAGCCCAAGTGTCCCTCAATGGTGAGCAGATAAGGAAGACATGGTATATACAACCAATGGAATATCACTCAGCCATTAAAAAGAATCAAATCTTGCCATTTGCAGTGACATGGATGGAGCTAGAGAAGACAGTACAATGCCAAGCAAAATAAGTCAGTCAGAGAAAGACAAATACCATATGGTGTCACTCATATGTGGAATTAAAGAAACTAAACAAACAGAGGGAGAAAAGAGAGAGAGAGAGGCAAACCAAGATAGAGATTCCTAACTGTAGAGAACAAACTGACAGTTACTGGAGGGGAGGTGGGGGGGATGGGTGAGACAGGTGATGGGGATGAAGGAGGGCACTCGTCCTGATGAGCACCGGGTGCCGTACGCAAGTGCTGAATCACTCTATTGTACACCTGACTAATACTACACTGTATGTTAACTAACTGGAGTTTAAAAACTTAAAATAAATAAAATTAACATCAGCAACAAGAAAGAGGTGGGCGTGGATACGACCCCCTAAGGGGAACACAGTATCACCTGTAATGGATTCTGAGCGGGAATGCAGCCCTGCTGACACCCCAACTTTAGCTCAGTAAGTGCCATTTCAGACTTCTGACCTTAGAGCTCTAAGATAATAAGTTTATGTTGTTTTAAATCACTTAGTTTGTGCTAATTCGTTACAACAGCAATAGGAAATTAATACACTTGGAACATGGATGACAGACTACATAAAAGTACTCTAACACAGTAAATTTTCTGACATTGATAACTACTATGGTTAAGAGAATGTCCTTATTCTTAGGAAATACTCATTGAAGTATTTAGAGGTAATGGATATGATGTATGAAATCCACAAGTGGTTTAGAAAAAAAAATGTGTGTATATGTGTATACACACACACACGCGCGTGCACGCGCACGCCACACAATACACAGAACAAATGCTAAAGCAGATGGAAAATGTTAACAGGTAAAGCCGAGTAAATGGTGTATCAGTGTGCCTCATACTATTCTTGCAATTACTCTGTAAGTCTGAAATTATTTCCAAATAAAAAAAATTTTAGGCCATTGGTTGAAACGTATAATAACATGTTTCTAACTGCACCACAGATGAAACACAGCTGAGCCGTAACACCACACGTGTCTTCTGGAAAGCAATAAAGGATTGTTTCCCACCCCCAATACTGACCAAAGTACTAAAAAGATAAAGTTCTCCAGATTTTGTTGTTGTTCTCAACACCCACAATATTCGCTGAGGACTGCTCTGTGGCTGGCAGCCTCCAAGCCTGGCAATATAAGGGAAGTTATAGGACATCCTTTCTTCTTGAGATGTTAAGAATCTGATGTAAGGAAAAGTGGATTATATTTTGGTAGAAACACCCATCTAGAAGAATAGGTAGAACCTGAACTGGTGGCAAGAAGGGAAGAGGCTGGGGAGAAAGAATAAGTCAAAGGTTGGGTTCAGGAGAAAGCCCACTGAGGGCGACTTACCACCTAGCTCCTGACACTGAGATGTCCAGAGTCTGATCACTCCCTTCATGTTTCATCTCCTTGTCTTTGGGAAACTGTGGAGCAGGGCTCCTAGGAAAGTTCTTGGGAGGCAAGGCTGGGTAAATAAAACTCTGAGAAGCAGCCCACCTTACTGCTTTTCTCTCCCAAGTTTTTAATAAGGTAGGTGCTAAAATTTGGACTTTTTTTTTCTGCAGGTACCCACAAGTTGCTATGAAGTTGTGGCTAATATGGGGGTGTTTAGCCATTCAACAAGTATTTTTTTTAAGATTTTATTTATTTGACAGAGAGAAACACAGCGAGAGAGGGAACACAAGCAGGAGGAGTGAGAGAGGGAGAAGCAGGCTTCCCGCAGAGCAGGGAGCCCGATGTGGGACTCGATCCCAGGTCTCCGGGATCATGACCTGAGCCGAAGGCAGTCGCTTAACCAACTGAGCCACCCAGCGCCCCTCAACAAGTATTTTTGAGCTACACCTGTATGTCAAACACAGAGCCAAATGGAGGGAAGAGAGATACAAGCTGGGTCTCTAGTCACTGTGCTTAAGGACTTAAGCAGAGGCGTGTTTAGGCATTCTGGAAGCCCAGAGGAAAGACAGCTAACTCAATCCGGCTTGTATGGAAAAGCTACCAAAGTGAGTCTTAAGAGTTAAGTTTGAAGCAATTGACCAGGTAGATACAGGGAAAGGACATTTGGGACAATGGAAATTGAACAGAGCATGTGTGCAGGTGTAGAGGAAGGTGAATGAGGCACATTTAAAGGGGCCTGGGTGGCTCAGTCAGTTAAGCAACTGACTTGATTTTGGCTCAGGTCATGGTCACAGGGTCGTGGGATTGAGCCCTGCCTCGGGCTTCATGTTCAATGGGGAGTCTGCTTCTCTCCCTCTGCCCCCACCTGACGCCCCCTCACTTGCATGTACATTCTCTCCCTCTCTCTAAAATAAATAAATAAATCTTTTAAAAAATTAAAATGAAGTGGGCCGAAAACTGCTGGGCACCTGGCTGGCTCAGCAGGCAGAGCATGCAACTCCTGATCTCAGGGCTGTGAGTCTGAGCAGCACTGTGTTCCCTGTAATCCCTTGCAGAAATTGTCGACAGCAAAAACTTCCTAACATTCAAGTCAATTTCTTCTTTACTAAATGTTATTTTAAACATCATTAGAAGGGATTAGAATTTGATGTAAGAATTTACTTCAGAAAATTATCTGTAAAACAATCTAGCTTTTACTACTATTAATGGTGTATACAGCAAAAACATATAAGCCCTCTAAATTTTAATATGATACTCCAGGATTTCATAAGACATTTGTAGCTTTCTAGGAATGGGATTCTATTCCTTGCTGTTCAAAATATGTAAACTTGAATGTCATACAAACTACAAACATGTTTTAAACATGTATGTGACTATCTGCAAAGACTGAATATATACATATATATGTGTGTATATATATATAATCTCAACTATAAAAAAATATCAGGAGAGACTAATGAAAACATATCAAAATGTTAGTTTACACTAAATATATATAAGCAGTGTGATTATGAGTGCATTTTTGTTCTCTTTACATACTACTCTTTTTTTTAAGATTTTATTTATTTATTTGACAGACAGAAATACAGCTAGAGAGGGAACACAAGCAGGGGGAGTGAGAGAGGGAGAAGCAGGCTTTCCGCCGAGCAGGGAGCCCGATGTGGGGCTCGATCCCGAGACTCCGGGATCATGACCTGAGCCGAAGGCAGTCACTTAACCAACTGAGCCGCCCAGGCGCCCCTACATAGTACTCTTTAAAAAAATTAATCTCTATGCCCAGCATGGGGCTCAAACTCACAACTCGGAGATCAAGAGTCCCGTGCTCTATTGACTAAACCAGCCAGATGTCCCTGCTCTATGTACTTTTTGTTGTCAGAGAAAGTCTTTTCTTTTTAAAAAGAACAGTAGTAAAATGACTTAAATCATGTGTAATTATGTTAAATATTTTAAGTCAAGCATTTCTTCTTTTTTTTTAAAAGATCTTATTTATTTGAGAGAGAGAGAGAGAGAGAAAGAGAGAGAGAACACGAGCAGAGGGGAGAGGCAGAGGGAGAGGGAGAAGCAGCTCCCTCCTAAGCAGGGAGTCTGATGCAGGGCTCGATCCCAGGGTCCCAGGATCATGACCTGAACCGAAGGCAGACACTTAACCGAATGAGCCACCCAGGTGCCCCTAAGTCAAGAATTCTTATTAAAAAGTCAATACAACATACACTTAAATAAGTTTACCCCCATGTTATGATGTAGGAGGAGTAATGGCAGGGAGTGAAACCCTTCTGGACTAAGATGAAGTAGGCAGCCCTCGGCAGTGAAACTTGTATACATGGATTTGAGTAACAGATATACTATGGATAGGATGAAATATCCTTACCACTTTAAAAAAAAAGAGGAATGACTTTATTTTATAAAAACAATACAATGTTTGTGTATTCAACCGATACAGAAAAGCACTTAAAAACTTACCAGTGTTAACAGTGGGTGGAAATGTTTCCAGACCTCTCTATTCATAGGTACAGACAGGATTCATGGTGGGAACTGCTATACTATTTTAAAAGGTTTTAGTTTTTATTTGAATGCTATAGAAAAAAAAACTTAAAAATGAAACTGAAGAGGCTGCTGAAGGTGACGTAAGTGTTTCTTTGCCATCAGTGTTACTGGTTCCCAAAAGAGTTAAATGTAAGCCAGTGATTCTCAAACTTGGGCACACAGCAGAATCCCTTGGAGGGCAGGGAGAGTGCTGGATCCAAGCCCATTTCTGATTCAGTAGGTCTGGGGTGGGGCCAAGAATTTTCATTTCCAACAATTTTACAGGTGATGCTGATATCTGCATTCTTCATCCCACTCCCGCCCACCAAGTCCTAGTTGATCAAGGTATGCTAATTTTTCTTTGTGAAGATTCTTAACATTTACATTATATTCTACAACTGTAATTCCTCAGTTTTAAAATCTTAGTTTTATATTTTAATGGACTCAGAGCTCATACCATCCTTTTGCTGGAACTTTGTTGAGAAACCTGGTATGCCCTCTCTTTTGGGTTCCCATTAAGTGTCCAGAACAGGGCTCACTGGACGCAAAGGTGTATCTTATCCTGCAAGCTTTGGCTCCCCCTAGCTGCTCTGCAACCCTGGAAGTGCCTTGTCCTGGCGAATCTTTCCCCTTTTGCAGAGATCCTGAGACAGCAGCAAAGACTTCATTATCCCAAGGGTTTTCCTTGACTCTACCCTACATGGTCTGGTCACCTGGCTGGTCCCTTTGTCCATAATGGGGCCCCTCATCACCAAGATGTCCTTGAATTTGTTGCTTTATTCTGTGCTACTCGGGAGGTGGGGGAGGAGCCAAAATTACACCATACCTTGTTGCGTGAGTATCTTCTACCCTTTTCCTTGTATGGTTGCTGCTGGTTAATCTGGGGGCTGCAGATGACTGAGTTTGCTAGATAATGGACAAGGTGAGTTTCTGATCCAGCTTTGCTTTTCCTGCTTCCACCTGGAAGTATCTCCAACCTTTTAAAAAACAAACTTCACATATGTAGGATTTGTTGGGTAAAATGTGGTCCATATTATGCATCTACATAATTTATTATAACAAATAGTTTTTCTAATTGAAAAAAAGATAAAATGTGGCCTCTAAAATGCATAAAGTTTTACCTGTGGTAAGATCATGGGTGCCTTTTTTAAACTGAAATTTCTGTTGAGATAAATGGAGATAAACATGCACCTATCAGAAATAATAGAGACCCCATGTGCACTGTAGCCAGTTTCTCCCAAACTATCATATTTTTAAAAAAGCAAGATCACCCAGAGAATAGTGCCTTTTGAGGCTTGTGAAACCAGTAAGAAAGAAAATGTGACCTGGAATACGCAACCAGGAATGCCAACTTTTTCTTCTCAACTTTCATGTTTATATGCCCAACAGAGTACTTAACACTCAATATTGAATTTTTTGTTTTTGTGACTCTCTTCTCCAGCAGTTTATGAGGTTCCTCAGAGGAGGGACTCTGTCATATTATTATCTTTGTCTCCCTGGTGTTGGGGAAGAACCTACCATACAAGGAAGGAAGGGGAGAAGGCAATGGTATGTGACTTATCAAAACTTCTCTTCTATCGTCTTATGCATTAGAGAATTCAAATTCTTCTCAGTCAAGAAAAAATGCTAAGGATAAGATAAACTTCTGCTTAGCCTCCCCAAGAAAATTAGTTATTTAGTTCCTAATAAACATATTCTACTTGTTACTCATCCATTAAATTAATATTTAATGAGTTCTTACCATGTGTCAGGTAGGATGTTGGGAGTTGGGGATACTATAGTGAACAAGACAGACACAGTCCCTGTCCTTATTTTATACTCTATATTATAAAGCAAGCCTTTCCTTTTAGGCTTTAAATTTCCTGCATTTAATATTTTCTGAATACACCCACATTACCAATAGGTGAAGTGTAAATAACATGCTTTGCATATTGAGACAATGCCAAAACTATATTCATATATGCCTAAATAGGAAGTCAGTTGTGGAATGATTAATATCAAGTCAACTGTCTTAGGCTTATGTGCTATGCTATGATAAATACAGTCAGAGAATTAATGCTGTGTACTGAGTTACATTTCCAAGTTCAACGTCCGGTTTCCTTTTTTTATTCTTTTTTTTTTTTTAAGATTTTATCCATTTATTTGACAGAGAAAAACACAGCTAGAGAGGGGAACACAAGCAGGGGGAGTGAGAGAGGGAGAAGCAGGCTTCCCACCGAGCAGGAGCCCGATGCAGGGCTTGATCCCGGGTCTCCGGGATCATGACCTGAGCCGAAGGCAGTCGCTTAACCAACTGAGCCACCTAGGTGCCCCAACGTCCGGTTTCCTAATAAGGAACTGTTCGGACCATAAAGGAGGGCTCTCTGTGTCTTGTTCTCTTGTTCACTGTTGTAACTTTTACACAGAATCTGTGCAATAAATATGTGTTAACCAAATGGTTAAATATTCAAGGCTCATAAGTGCCCCCCAGGATATGAGAATAAATGAATTCTTTTAAAATTTAAGGCAGATGTTATGAGTACCTCACACAATATAAAATTGTCATACTACTGCACAAACGTACTTCTTTCTTACTGTAAGTGGAATGCTAAATATGTTTGGAAAACCTGACCTACAGGGATGGTACACAGCATTAAGACAGGCCATCCACCGAAATTTATTCACCAACTTTAATGCAAATACTCTTGCTCTCACTTATTACTGACCCACTAAGGAAATGGCTACCCTATCTTACAAAGATATGTAAAAAAAATTAAATATTTGCAGTGAGATTTTTTCATAATCCAGTCATGAGAAAGCAAGTTCTTACAAGATTTTGATTTTAAAAGTTCTTCCTTTGTATGAAATTAAAATGATGTTCTCACAAACTGGCAAGTAACTTCAAGCCGAAAGAGCAACAGTATTTTATTTTATTACAAATAAACATTTCACAAAATTTTAATTGGGAATGTATATGTACTATGAAGCAGAACAAAGAAAACATAAAGAAATAAGGTACCACGACCTAAAATATCATTTAAAATCCCATCAATTTTATCTTATGCTAGTAGGTACTCAATACAACTGAACTGAAAATAAACACTTCATAATATGTGCTTGCAAAATGTATAATGCTGTAGTAGTAAAGTACAGTTTCCAAACATGAGATTTTGTCTGTCAGATTTTTAAAAAGCCTTTAAAAATATGATATGCACAAGCTTGCCCTGAGGGAAAGTAAGATGGAATATAAATTACAAAATCTTTACATATTTTCCACAACAGCATTTTGAAATTGGAAAGAGCAAATAGTGGTGGAAAAAACTGAATGAACCAATTACTAAAAATTCAATGCACTCATAACTACCTGATGGAAATTGTGAAGCACCTTTTCTCGCGCCTTCTTACATCATAGTATGAAATGTATAAATTATATAGGCCTTGATATTCAGAAACTTAAGAAAATTTCAAGTTATAAGCCAAACTGTCATCAGAAAAAAGAAAAGTCTGGTATAAAATTTGCTACCATAAGGCCACTGTTTCAAGTTCTTTTATGTACAGACACTATATAATTCAGATACTTTACATAAGCAAAACTTTCAACATATAAATGTCTGGGTATAACTCACTTAAGTTCTCTATGAAACCATGCTCAGAGAGAAATGCATCAACAAATAATGCCCTTTTGAGACTTTTTGCAAAAGAAACTGTAGTTAATACAACTTTTAAATTGAATACTGTAATTTAAAAGCAATTAAGTATAAAAAAGTTGCAGCATTCCACTACAGAAAAATAAAGTTATTTTATCAAGAAAGTTACAGTATTAGTGCTTTAGTGCCAATTCTAACTCCTGACAAAAACAGATGCTCCCAAATATCATCCTGTAGTGTCGTTTCCATAGGTAATAACTCCAGATTAGACTGCTGTGGCAATGTTTGCATATTCCTATTGAGAGAAAACAAAAGAAATACAGACTTCAAAAGAAGAGTCAGTTGTAACACCTGAGCTAGAGTTTTTGTACATTGTAATTGTCAAGATATTTTAGTTTACGTAGTACCACTGGCAGCCAAGACCCCCACAAAGGTATGTGGAACCCCAAAGACGCAGAGTAACAACAGAACACATCAAAGCAGATATCAAACAGTTAAGTCAGTAGGACAAAGAAAATAAGTGACACTAAGCACACTAGTATTAGTAAGTTGATGAAAAGGCATTCTGCTATTTGGGTGAGTTGCACTGGGATTATTTAAAAAAAAATTCAAGACTCTTAAAACTTAGTCCCTCAAGCACGGAGCCTGATGTGACACACACACAGTCTTGAACTGGTATTTGATCTTTGTCATCATATGGTGTCTTTAATTTTAAAATGATATGGACTCTTCTAGCTTGGCTGACAGAAAGCTACTGGGGAGATGGGGAAGCATTCTTGATTTTGGATGGTTACCTACAACATAAAAAAATGTAAGGCTTCCATAAACACAGGAAAAGGAATTCACAACAATAAAACTGTGATTAAAGAGGGTAATGAAATGTGGATTCTATATTGTGATGCTATACAAAAATGTTAAATTACCAACCACAAACTGGACAGAATACCATGCAACTAATAAAAGAGCAAAAATGGTAAATGGCATGTTTTTCTGGGACGTTAAAAATATTTATTAATACATATATCCTTACCTTTTACTAGGATCTTACATTATTAAAACTGAAAGAAATTTAAAAGTTGATTTATTTTTTGGCATTACATTAGTATGGAAACATTTAATTCCAAACAAAGGCAGTGGTGATAGAAAATTCTTATTCTTCTTTCAATTCTGGTTAATTAGTGAAAGGTTCAAAATACATGCATATATATATGCTATATATATATATATATATATATATATATATATATATATATAGTCAACATCATTCCTTTAAAGAGAAGTAGATTTCATTGTGTCCCATTTCTTTACTTGTTATATATATAAAAACCATATATGTTGACCTTCGAATAAAATACCTGTTGCTTACTAACAACTTTAAAAGGAGACCCTGACTATAATAATTCTTAAAATTTTTTCAACTGAAATATCTTGTTTTTACAAATGTACAATTATTCTGAATCATATTCGCCCTTGCCGTAGCTTCTCCCACACCATCTTTCAGCTTGATCCCTCCATTCTTCCAATTATTTGAAAACCTACTTTAAGCAGAATATGAACTAGATATAAGAGCACCACGGTGGTCTAAGTTTTCTTAAGCTGACACTTGGTATCACTGCACATGCTCCCTCGTGGGTCTTCCTGCATCTCATCTCCTCCCCAGAACCCCACGTACCCACTGCTCACCAAGCAATTATTCTCAATAGCACTTTCTCCTCAGTCTACCAAGATGTTCTATTTCTCTGTCGCATCCTCAAAATCCTACCCAGCTTTTGAGGCCTTCTATAGGCTGCACACGCCTATCTTTACCCAACTATCTACACTCTACCACCACATACAGATCTTCAGCTCTAGTCCCTTCTATGCCTTGTGCTTCTCTATGACTCAGTTTACCTCCTCTGCAAGAGGAGAGCAAAACACAAAGTACTTAGCTTACTTTCCCTGGCCATTTCTAACATACTGACTTTTCCTGCTCTCTTTAGACAGTTGCCATTTGTGAAATTAAGCCCTTCACAACTATGGTTGTACCGGTGAGTTAACACAGCATACCTGACTGCTATCCTTCGGAAGGCCTGCTTCCGAGGCTGGCCCCTGGCTAAGAGCCAGGAACTTAGATCTGGGGAGGATTCCCACCACTGACGAGTGTCTAAACTTTGCAAACAATATGGCCTATACTGAATACCTGTTTTCCTTCTGAGGCTCTGGACTCAGGTAAGTAACGGGCCAATGGTGCCTACGTGACCAGCCCTCAATAAAACCCCGGCCACTGAGTCTCTAACGAGCTTTCCTGGTTGGCAACATTTCACATGTGTTATCACAGCTCGTTGCTGGAGAAATTAAGCATATCCTGTGCAACTCCACTGGGAGAGGACTCTCGCAAACTTGCACCTGGTGTCCTTTGGACGTCGCCTGCATGTCAATTCCCTCTGCTGATGTGCTGTGCGGCTTCTACTCTCACACATCACAGCTGTGACTGCCACTGTATTCTGAGTCTCCTGAGTGCTCCAAGCCAATCACCAAACCTGGGGCTGCTCCTGGGGACCCCTGATGCAATGGCTACCATTCACTAACTTCCTGGAGCTGTACATGAATGTGTGAGAGTGTGTATATGTATATATGATTAGGCTTGATTCTATTCAACAGGCATTTTCTGAAGACAGACTACATGAAAGGCAAAAAGGGGAAGATAGGAAGACAAATGAAGTACCCTCTATCCTCAAGGAACTGATGATCTATTTGGGGAAACAGAAAGGTAAACAGCAACAGTCAGACCAAATGCAACAAGAGGCAGCTCTGGTGAGGCTTTACAGTGGGACTTAAAAGGAAAGCAGGGTTTAATAAAAAAAAAAAAACAGTGAGGATCAGGAGGCTATTTCTAGGCAAGAGAACACCAGGAGCAAAGACACAAGTACATGAAAATGTCTGTTATGCTCCAAAAACCAGAGGGTCCATGAAGAATTGTGCTTAGAAAGGCAGCTTATTAGGACTGAAGATGACGAAAAAGTCCAGTCTCTTCTCTTGTAGGCAACAGAATCCTTGGAAGGGGTTTGCATAAGAGTGACATGATTCAATCTGTGTTTTGGGACAATAACTGTGCTAGTAGCAAATGGACAGAATAAGCAAATCACAGTAGACAAGGAAACAAATCAGAGGCTCCAAAGATTCCAAAGACAGATCAGGAATATGTAAGAATGTAATATTCATTAAAGGTAGCATTTTCAATCAATGGGGGAAAGGACAAATTATTCAATAAATGGTGTTTAAAAACTGATGATCCACTGGGAAAAAATTAGATTCTAACCTCACATTATATCACAAAAATGAATTCTCAAGGGAATATGTATATGTTTAAAAACATAAAACCACTTAAAGGGAACACCATAAGGAATTTTTATAAGGATAAGTATGATATGAAATCTAGAAGCCATACAGAACCAACTCAAATAGACTCATGAATATTTACAAGTAATATAAAAGCCACCACAAACAACTGGCAAACAAAAAAATACCAGCAAAATGTATGACAGGTTAATACCCGCAGTAAATCAAGAGCCCTTACAAATAAATAAGAAAACGTACTGCCCCTCAAGAGAAATGCTGGCAAAGCACAGAAATAAGGAAATTGAGGGAAGGTATGCAATAGGCCAATAGACACATAAAACTATGCTCGCATCATTAATAACCAAAGAAAGGTAAATGAGAACTATTTTCTGCCATTAGATTGGCAATGGATAATAAAGGCTGATAACATGGAATATTGGCTAGAGTGTACGTAAGCAGGCCCTTTCATGTACTTCTGGTCAGCGCATAAATGAGTAAAATGCAGACTATAGCAAGGTTCCAAAATGTCAGTGTGCCCACTGGTGTTACCAAAAATAAGGAAAACCTGTAAATCATCCCGAAGTCATCAACAGAGCCTTGGTTAAGTAAGTCAGCAATTATCAAACTGAGGTATGCCTACCATTAGGGACACCTGAAGACTTTCCAAGGAACATGTGGGGACAGATAGTTTGGAAAGAAGTAATATCTATATCTTCAAATTCCGAGAGTTCACTTTTCAAAATTAACCTGTCTGCATAACTGGTTAGGATTGGTCCCTCACCTCCTATTTTATATGAGAAAGATATACCTTCTCATCCTGAATTTTACTACTTTCTTTACCTGGGATCCTCCAAACCAAGGGCAATTGGAAATACTGGCAGTGGTGACAAGAAAATGAACCTGTGGGGGGCCTGGGTGGCTCAGTCATTAAGTGTCTCCCTTTGGCTCAGGTCATGATCCCGGAGTCCCAGGATCAAGCCCCGCATCGGGCTCCCTGCTCAGCAAGAAGCCTGCTTCTCCCTCTCTCACTCCTCCTGCTTGTGTTCCCTCTCTCGCTGTGTTTCTCTGTCAAATAAATAAATAAAATCTTTTAAAAAAAGAAAATGAACCTGCTCTAGCAGCTAGTAATAAATAGCATACTTCCACAAGCCACATGGTTTCTGATTCTTTGCTTTTGTTTAATAAAATTGAAGGAGGACAAAATCAAGTTGTCAGTAAAAGAACATTGAAAATAGTTTCTGATGACAGATCACTAAGTGTCTTTTTGGCCTATAATTCAGAGTCCAAAGAACCAAGTGGCATTGCTACAATAAAAGTCCTTTCATTCTCATCTACATAATCATATAGACAAAGTTCCTCAGGACTTATATCTATAAAAAGAAAAAAAAATAGAATTAGAATGGATACTTAGAACATTATATTATTCTATTAGCAATAAGTAACATTTATATGTGAATACATGAACTAATTGAAAAGAGATATACATTTCCAATACAATTTTCATCTAATCAACACTTAACAAAACCTGTAATATATTTATGCTACTTTGATCAACCATAATGTTAACTGAATGCAGAGGAAATATTTAACACCTAAGAGTCACAGAAATCTATTAACATTATAGGTTAACTTTGATTTGGTGATCAATACAAGACTTCTCAAGATAAAAGTCTATGGGGGAAACAGGATGAAATCCAAATTCAAGGCAAAAAAGGGAATGATACAAAATTTCTCACATTAAAAGAGGTTGTTTGCATATTTTAGAAAATGATGTTGTCATCAAATTTCTGTGGTGTGAGGTTCCACTGAAGAGCTTCCAAAGAATGATGTAACAGTTTTAGTTAAGACTCTCAGTATTTATATGCCAGAAATTATATATATATATATATATATCTTATAACAATTTAAACTTATAACAAAAAAACTATTAGATACTGACCTAAAAGTGTGCAAGGAGGTAAATAATAAGCACAGAAGAGAATAATATGCAGCCATTAAAATGAATGAGATGAATGAAGTAATGAATGAGTGATAGAGGACTTGCACTGGCTGAAGTTGGAAGGAGAACTAGGAGGATTAGTAGAAGTTTCTAGACTGGCTGGCTGCAAGGAGAAACCAAGGGTCTGGGGAGGAGAGCGAGTTTGATTTTATTTTTGAGATCTAAAGAGATCTAATTCACATACCACACAGCTCACCCACTTAAAGCATAGAATTCAATAGTTTTTTAGTATATTAACAGAGGTGTGCAACCATCAATCACTACCATTGGTTTTAGAGTATTTTCTCAGCCGCAAAGAATCCCTATACCTATTAGCAGGCACACACATGCCCCTATTTTCCCCCTAACTCCCCAGTCTCTGGCTACCGCTAATCTACTTCCTGTCTCTATGGCTTCATTTATTCTGAGTATCTGATACAGATGGAATCATACAATATGTGATCTTTGTGACTGACTTCTGTCACTTAGCGTCATGTTTTTAAGGGTCCCCCATGCTATAGTTTGTATTGGCGAAAGTCTGATTTTGAACATGCTGAATGTGAGGTGCCTTCAGGACAGCCATGTGAGGGTATCTTGGAGGCAGACAGAAGGGAACAGTTAGGGCTGAAGACATCACCAGAGGTAATGGCTAGGACCCTGGGAAGAGGTGAGGGCAATCAAGGCAAGTAGAAGGAATAAACAGAGAGAAGAAAGAATATAATGCTAAAGGATGCTTGTATTTTTTAAAGGATGCATGGACAAAGAAAAGCCACCAAATAAGACAAAAAATGTCAGAGAGGTAGAGAGGGAAACTGGAGGCTCCAGAGGTCAGAAATGTCTGAAGGTGATGATGCCACCCGAGCACACTTGAGCTCCAGGGACAAAGCAGGTGCATAACATCTTCTTGTTGAGTCACCTGATCAAGGGTTTTTTCAAGCCCAAGTGCCACAGATCCCAGTATTTAACTTCCTTCTTGCAGGGCCTTTACACTCTCTCCTTTCTCCCCTTTGCATCCATGGGCAGAGCTCTGGTAGGCACCTTGCTGACAGGCACACTGCAGACCACCCGAGAATCTATGATGCTAAGGAACTCCAAATCTCCCCGACTGAACACACACTGCTAGTATTTTTTCAGAGGCAGTGTTCTCAGAGGGGATTCATGAATTTTTACTGCGCTCTTTGTTCTACTCTGGTACATAGCCTGACCCTCAAGAGTTTCTGAAAACTTTGTGATGAGCAGAGGACATTTAAGGGGGTCACTTCTGAATGACTGTGAATAAAACACCAGCCTTATTGCAGGTGGTAACAGACATTCCTCCCACTCCGCTCATCTTCTAGCCCAAGCACAGAATTCAAGAGAAAGGTGACAGAGTAAAAGGGAATCTGGGTGCCAGAATGGGATTAATAATGACAAGTGCTGATAAATGAGGAAAAATTTCAGTTCTGTACATTTTAAAAAAATTTTATTAATTTATTTGACAGACAGAGAGCTATCACAAGTAGGCAGAGAGGCAGGCAGAGAGAGAAGAGAAAGCAGGCTCCCCACTGGGCAGACAGCCCAATGTGGGGCTTGATCCCAGGACTCCGAGATCATGACCCAAGCCGAAGGTAGAGGCTTAACCCACTGAGCCATTCAGGTGCCCCAGTTTCATACTTCTTTTTTTTTTAATATATATTTTATTTATTTATTTATTTGACAGAGAGAAACATAGCTAGAGAGGGAACACAAGCAGGGGGAGTGAGAGAGGGAGAAGCAGGCTTCCCGCTGAGCAGGGAGCCCGATGTGGGGCTCGATCCTAAATCTCAGGGATCATGACTGAGCTGAAGGCAGTCGCTTAACCAACTGAGCCACTCAGGCGCCCCCGGTTTCATACTTCTTAATACTGCTTGGAAATCCCACTCCTTGGTTGGCAGTTGAGGAGCCACAATTGCTCTTGTTAAGTACGACAAGAAGCCACATTAGGAGCACATCTAGGATCGATCTCCCCCACCCCTCCACGAGGCCATCTGGTATTGGAGAGAGGAAGCCCACGTCTGATGGCACAGTAACCAGATCAAACTACAGATGAGCATCACAGGACTCTCAAGCCATGAATGATCATCCCAGGCATTTCATCAGGGTCACGCAGTGAGCAGTCCAGACAAGATCAGTCTAAGCCTTCCTGGTGGACTACGAGGCATGTACAAGTGTGTAGGTTCATATCTAATTTCAGGCTCAGCAGCTCCAGGGCACAGAGATGAATTAATTGCTCATGAATCTTTAATTAACCTAGGTGGTGATCTAATAACCATAAAAAGAATGAACTCCCTATTAGGGCAAAAAGCCAGACCAGTACACAGACACTACCCAGACTGCAGCTTCTCTCGGGGACAGGACCTTCAAAGTTCCCTCCAATACAGAAGCTTAAGATGAAAAGTGACATAAATGGCACCTCACACTCAGTAACTCTATTTGAACACAAATGTCCCTAATCTAAGGGAAAGGGGAGGCAAGCAAGACTGGAAAGAACTGAAGACTGCAAGCCTTCAATTCTTTTCTTCAGGACATAAAGAAGGAGGTGAAATGAACACATCTAAGTCATCAGTTTATACACATGGAATGGGGTTTCAGAGCAGCACAATACTACTGGGACAGCCCGAAGGCCAGGTAAGCCTTAAGTATCCCACTTCCGACCTTGGCAGAAACAGATAACTGTAATGCCTCATTCCTTTCCCTAAAGGTTGGAGTGTGTGGAACTCAACCATTACACAGGGTGCCAAAAATAGTGTATGTAACTAATTTCACACAATATTTGTAGAGCTGGGCCTTGTTCAAACACAAACCTATAAAAAGCCTATTTATGTCTTGCTTGTAGGCAATAACAATAGCCAGAAGGGAAAAGCCCATGTGAACGTAGCTACAAAACAAAAGGCATATGCAGTAGCATCCAGAAGGGAAGGCCTAAGAAAAAGACACTGACTGTTAAAATGTGCAGTGTGTTGGGACTACTTCTAAAGCACCCAGACGGCAGCAAAAGGCAAAAGGAGGGCAAGCTATGAGCTGCACTGGACCTTAACTGCTACAGTTTGGATGATACAAAAGCCAAGGCCCTAAAGACTGGAGACTCAGCAGCTTGTGGCTCCCTTTAGAACACACTTCTTTTTTTTCCTTTTAAAGATTTTTATTTATTACAGAGAGAGAGAGAGAGAGAGAGAGAGAGAGAGAGAGAGAGAGGAAGAGAGAGTGCGTGTGAATGGGGGGAGGGACAGAGGGAGAGAGAATCCCAAGCAGACTCCACACTGAGTGCAGAGCCCAATGGGGGGCTGATCTCAGGACCCTGAGATCATGACCTGAGCCAAAATCAAGAGTTGGACACATAACCGACTGAGCCAACCAGGTGCCATCCTCGGACACACTTCTTTCTATTTTCTTTAATTTTTTAAAAAATATTTTATTTATTTATTTGACAGAGAGAAACACAGCGAGAGAGGGAACACAAGCAGAGGGAGTGAGAAAGGGAGAAGCAGGCTTCCTGCTAAGCAGGGAGCCCAATGTGGGGCTTGAACCCAGGACTCCGGTATCATGACCTGAGCCGAAGGCAGACACCTAACAACTAAGCCACTCAGGTGCCCCCGGGGACACACTTCTTATGTCCTAAGTTGAAGCCTTGATGCCTGGTTTCTATTCGCTGTTAAGTGAATCTGGTGATCACTGTGGTCTGGAAGGACTGGGTGGTCAGTAAGAAATGGGCACAGTGAGGCTAAAAAAAGAACAACTAAATGGCACAAGTTCAACGAGCATATAGAAACTGCAGGCTGAAGCAGACAGTCAAGCACTCAGGAACCCCGAGTCATCTAAAAACTGGAGGAAAACTGGAGTCAAAAGAAGATAACACGGAGCAAACAGAAGAGAAACACAAGTACCTGAAACCCAACCTTGCAACTGAGAAGAAGGCTTGCCTCAGCCTTCCTCCTTGAGTGGAAATCAATGACTTGCTTCCCTGTGAACAGCCAGGCTGCCAACTGTGACTGAGGACAAACACCTAGAAGATCTGCTGCAGAGAAACTTGCCACACGAGACAGGAAGAAAAGCAGCAACTCAATCTGACAGCAGGGAGGTGTACAAGAGGGGAAAATGTGCCCAATTACATTCACATTTTTAAAGAGATGGCTTTCATAACATCAATAACATCAAGAGTAACATACATGGTGAAATTAGAAACTTTGCCTAAAGTATTCAGTTGAAATCGGGGGTGGGGGGGCAGGGTGAGAGAAATTACACAAGATACAGTTAACTCTAAACTTAAAAACAAAAGAGAAATTACGGAAGATACAGTTAACTCTAAACTTAAAAGAAAAAGAGTTGTCAACTCCATTCTACTAGTCCATCTTTCGAAAATTAAGTTTTACTAAAATCACTAAGCAAGCTCACTGTAAAGGTTTCACAAGTATGAATATTTAAAGAAACAGTTATGGTCAGAAAACTTATAAAACCACAGTTGGACTATTTGATAGCAACACTGGATACACATCCATTTCTCAGAGAAAACATAGGCCCAAGTTAACAAAAATGAGTCAGAAAATTGGCAAGCATGCCTCACTTAACTGATGTAATGCTACTGTTCTCAATTAAAAGAGAGAGACTGTAATTTTGTATCATATTTATGCTGCATTTTCAAATACCAACATGACATTTAAATAAAATCAATCCACAACTAAAAGAGAACAACATTCAAATCATCAAGAAACTTTTTATTAACATTAAGAATTAGCACATGTGGTGATGGTCGCAAAGCATTATGAATGTAATTACTACCACTAAATTGTATACTTAAAATGGTTAAAATGGCAAATTTTATGTTATATGTATTTTATCACAATAAAAAACACATGAACGGGGAAAAGAAAAGTTAATGTATTTTGCAATTGTGTGCCCTTTTTATACAGTCAGTTCAATATTTTTTGGTACTTAGATGATTCACATTGTATAAGGCTAAAATATACCAGTTAAAAGTCTTTACCTGAATTTCCATTCCAAAGATTAATCATACAACAAACATTCCAAAGTAAAAAGTTCAAAAAGCCGAAATAGTCATAGTATTTGAGGCACAACAGCAAAAAGCATTTTGACATTAAACAGTCTCACAACTCTATTACCATCACTCCTTGAACTTTTTCTTCAACTATCATGCAATAAGAACATCTGTAGGATCTAGGCTGTAACTTAAGTCAAAATTAAATTAAAAAAAAAACTTGATCTATTAAACAGAAATAAGTTAGAGGAGTTCAAAAGTCACTCTGTATTTTTAAATGACCATAACGCAACTAACCTTTTTTTTCCTCAGTAATTTTTCTCTGAATTTATTAGTGATAAATCCCCTTGGGCCAGCAAATCGTAAACGCTGATATTTAGCCTGAATGTATAAGCTCTTCTGCACTAGGCCTGATTTATGATGGGGTTGGAATCTGCTGCCTCTAAAGTTGGTCTGTAAAGAAAAAAACAGTAAGTGTAAAAACTACAGCTTCCAAATCTATTAGTATTAAGAAATGGAAAAATGTCTGGTACTTGGAACCAACCTTGATTCTAAGCACTCCATATATTAAAACGGAACACGTTAATGATGGTTATAAAGTATGTTTTCTTCAAACTAGGCTCGTAGTTTATTTTAGGTGATTTTTTAAATTTACATAAAAGCAATTTTTAAAAAGATTTTATTTATTGATTTGAGAGAGAGAGAGCATGAGCAGAGGAAGCGGCAGAAGCAGGGGGAGAAACACAAGCACACTCCCCGCTGAGCACAGAATTCCATGAGAGAGCACAGAATTCCATCCCAGGACCCTGAAATCATCCCCTGAGCCGAAGTCAGATGCTTAACCAATGGATCCACCCAGGTGCCCCTACATAAAAGCAATTTAGAAACGAAACATGAGAGACTTTGGACTCAGAAACAAACTGAGGGTCTTGGAGGGAAGGGGGTGGAGATGGGAGAAGTGGAGATGGGAGAACCTGGTGGTGGGTACTGAGGGAAGGCATGTATTGCACGGAGCACTGGGTTTGAGGCATAAACAATGAATCTTGGAACACTGAAAAAATAAAATAAATTTTAAAAAAACTAAGTTAAAAAATTGAAATTCTTTAAATTTGTCATGTGAAAACAAATGCAACTTTCAAAACCTTGCCTAATGAGCTAAAATTACTCTCTGATTCATAATGAAATATATCAAATCCCAAATGGGGGGAAAACATTAAATATTAATATCTATTTAAGAATCAAAAACTCTCTTAACTTCATTCCTGTCAGAATCTTCAAAACAATCTTTCTCTACCACAAAAATACCATTATAGCAAATAATTTCAAGATAAGAGCTTACATTGAAAAACACCATTTTTTGGCCCACATACTGCCCAGTATTACAACAGACATAAGAGGACTATGAATATTTGTTTGATTCTCATGTGGGAAGTATACAAATGGTATGTTATACCATTTACAAATGTATATTATAATTTATATTATAATAAACAAATGTGTATTATAAATAATACTATGTACAAATGGTATATTATAATGCAGTAATTACCAAAAAACAATCATATTCCTCTTTCCACAGTTATTTAACAAATGGGTAGGTCATACATAATGAAGTACATTACTTTATTTAAAAAAGCATTTATGCCAGACCTATTTTCCAGTTATTTTCTTAAGGCTACAAAAAATTCAGGTAAGATAGAATTAGACTAAGACACTATAGTTTCACTAAAATTATCTGTGCAAATTTAACATATCAGAGCTAATCTTGAAATTTACACTGTTCATTTTTACATATCTAATAAAGTGACTACTATCTTGCTTTGAATTAGTCCATGAATGAAATAGCTCCTTTTCTTAGAAAGGATTATTTCCTCTCCTGTATGAATTTCTATGACTCGGCAATTGCACTACTGAGAATATACCCCAAAGATACAGATGTAGTGAAAAGAAGGGCCATATGTACCCCAATGTTCATGGCACCGATGGCCACAATCACCCAACTGTGGAAAGAGCCAAGGTGCCCTTCAACAGACGAACGGATAAAGAAGATATGGTCCATATATACAATGACATATTACACCTCCATCAGAAAGGATGAATACCCAACTTTTGTAGCAACATGGACGGGACTGGAGGAGATTATGCTGAGTGAAATAAGCCAAGCAGAGAAAGTCAATTGTCACATGGGTTCACTTACTTGTGGAACATAAGGAATAACATGGAGGACATTAGGAGGAGGAAAGGAAATGTGAACTGGGGTAAATCAGAGAGGGAGATGAAGCACGAGAGACTGTG